>JAOVVI020000889.1:0-27331 GCA_028571085.2 Nepenthes alata | reverse complement strand
CGGCGGTCAACATTAAGTTGACCGTCTGCGAGCAAGTTACCCGCCCAGTTGGTCAACGCTGACGTTGACCGTCCTGGACTTTCTGGTTCCTGGGCACGTCTGCTTACTGGGCCGGCCTATTATAGGCGTACCCATCAAATGTAATCTGTAAAATATTTTGAAGATATGTCTTCCATTTTCTAGCATAGCAAATCTGTTTTTGGAGACTAGTTAATTTTTCTTCTTCTTTTTTCATCCTAGAATTTTCAGTAGAAATTTTGAAAGAGCATCTAGGAAATTTTGTAAAATATGAAAGGAAAATTTGAATAGTTACCTTAACAAATTAATAAAAAGAGATCACGTACAGATTCACTAACCACGGTATATAGCTTGCACAAGCGAGCAAACCTACTCCCTCTGCCACACCAAATTCAACTCCTCAATGGAGACCTAACACTATAAAGCACAGGAGTCACTTTTCGACCGATTAGTCCTCTCCCTCCACCCCCATTTTTCTCTCCGCTTAGGTAGGAAAGGAGAAGCAGATTCTTCTGTTTCTCATCTTTTCTTCCTGTTAAGGCCTCTATCTCGTTCTGCCGCCGAGTCCCTCTCTCTATCTCTCTCTTTGGAATTGTCGATTGCTTTATCGATTACCGAATCTGTTTAAGCCCCCGTATCGCCACTTTATACTTTGTTGTCCCCGATATCGACTCTTTCTTCATTCCTGCAGGATGCCCATTTGAAGAACTCTCTTTATTCGCATACCCAGTTGGGGGCAAGCGGGCCCATTAATCAAGAGTAGATTTAATGGGCCTCAAGCCATGACGATTCAATAGGGTGGCCTTAAAATCCTAGACGAACAGAATCTTTTTAGGGTTCTGATTCATGGGTAGAGGCAAACTGCAACTTTATACCGAAAAGAATAAGGAGTTCTTGGCCAAGTGCAATGGTGGGCTTCAATGGAATCTCCCAGAGGAAGGTTTTTCCCCGGGGGGCTTATTTGCAAGCGTTGGACAAATGGGTATGGGCTTTGGGGTTTCCCAAAATTCCCCGAATTCACGAGGCAATGGGAATTTCAAGCTTCCTTGCATGGATTTGTATGTGAAGTATGTTTCCTCTCCGGAGGGCTTCCGAATTGTCGGGATCCCAGAGGCGATTGAGGAAGAGAAGGCCAAAAAGAAGAAGGGGACTGGTCTTAACTTGAAGATTAAGGTTCGCAATCCTTCCCTGAGGAGGCTGATTAGTGGTGCGGTCGCTGGGGCAGTTTCGAGGACTGCCGTGGCGCCATTGGAGACTATCAGAACACATTTGATGGTTGGGAGCAGTGGGCATTCAACTGCAGAGGTTTTTCATAACATTATAAAGACTGATGGGTGGAAAGGATTGTTTAGGGGTAATTTAGTTAACGTGATTCGGGTGGCGCCTAGTAAGGCTATCGAGGTATCAACGAATCAATCTTATGTTTCAGCTGAATTTATGCGTTCTAATATTTCTACCATTTCTCGTATATTATTGCGATGTGTTTTTTATTACTATATGGCTGCTCATTGATCGGTTGAATCAAATATTTTAATTCTGCCTTCACTTGTTCAGTGAAGCTCTGCAATTATTTGACGGATTGTGGTTTTATCTGCATGCAGGTTGCTTTCTTTCATTTGTTTCTTCAATTCTATTAGTTTAAGATTGCAAGCTTAATGGACTTGTTGGTTGCTTGAAAGCATTGTTGCTTGTATCAGGCAAATGGTTGGTGGTTGTATAATTGATGACTGTTTCTATCTGCTTCATCCTTGCTGAGTTTGTGTTTGCAGACACATTTGTTCTGAAAAGCAAGTCTTATCAATTTGCTCTGTCTATCGATTTATCTATCTAACAATTCTGATGTTGTACGTTATCTTTACTATTTTATGTAGCGCTCGAAGTGCTGTAATTGCTTTGCAATGCCTTGGTTTGTCGAAGGAGTCAAATTGCTTGTATCCTAACATTCGATGTCTTGATTGAAACTCACAGGAGTTCGTTTAGGGAAGTTTAGTTTGCAAGCTCAAGGCTATTTTTTTATCTTGTTTTGTTTAACAACCCGAGCTTGTCCAATTAGGAATCTTGTGTATTAGGCTGCTTTTTTTCTCAAAAGATACTTGAGCTCAATCCCTTGTAGCAAGGTTTAAAGTGAGCTCAAGATTGTTCCAGGAAGTTTAACAAGCCAATCCCATTTCTCATTTCATGCTCGAACTCTGTTCCGCTACCTATAGTTCTTTTTCTATTGGAAGGGGAGGAAGGTCAATGACATGAAGTGGGTACTTAGTTTTGGTGGTGGCGTGATGGCCTTTTTTTGCAGATGAGATAAACATATCACATAGACTAACACAACACTAACAACACGATAGAGTTGATCCATAGAAGCCCATGAATTGATTATATTCCTCTTTTGATCCCCAAGTAGTGAATGGGCGATGGAATTTAGATTTAGTAAAGTTGGATGCTTGAAAATTGATTTTGAAGAGTGCCCTTGGCACATTTGAAGCATGTGTCTATAATGTATAATGCACCATAGGTTTCTTCCCACTTTGCTTTGTGAAGGGGCATTGAAAGAACACAAACATAGTAGAAATTTTACTAGAAGAAAAGTGTTCTAGTCAGTTTGACCTTCTCAACTCAAACGCAACAAAAGATTATCTTTTTATATGGAAAAAGCTTGTATCAGTTATGATTGTACATGTGGACAATTCATCAATATCCTATTCATTCACGGCAAATACATTTCTTTGCATGTTGGTAATAAAAACATGCGTTTTTTGGAGAGAGACTGTTTCATTAATTGAATCACTAGTATCTAACATGTGATTGATAAATTGGACATGCTACTGCTAGCATTGGCTGCATAAGATTGTCTTTTTAATTATGAGTATGCTACGCTCTCTAGACCTTGCAATCAGAATAATTGTGTATTGGGCCACTATTTTTCTAAAAAGCTACTTAAACTCAATCCCCTATAGCTCGGTTTGATGCTAGGTCAAGATTGGTCCATGAAGTTTGACAAGCTAATCCAATGCCTCATTTCATGCTTGAACTCAGTTTGCGTACCCAAGCCCAAGTCTTTCAACGACCTTTTTCTATCTGAAGAGGTGGAAGGTCAATGAAGTGAAGTGGGTACTTGGTTTTGGTGGTGGTGTCAATGTTGTCAAAGGCGTTAGGTGAACTAAGGTACTAAGACTCCATATTTCCCGAGGCTCTAGGCGCTATGCGACTTACTCGCTTGAGACAAGTGAGATGCTAATTGAAATATAAATATACCTCAAAACCATGTAGTTAAATATTAATTAAGGCACAAATGACCTAAAATAAAAATAATATACATATATAAATAAATATTACGTCATTACACATAATTTGGTTAACAAAAGTACTAGTATGCGATATGTATTTTTTAGTACATGCGCAATCCTTAGATGCTTTAATTCTATCATCATTTAAATCTACCATATCATCCTTGTTACCATTGTCATCGTCAAATAAGCCCTCATCAAATCCATCATAAGATTTGTTGCTATCAATATTCCTTTCTATTTTGTCTAAATCAAACTTTCTCTCATCTACTCATATTGATCTAAAACTCGCAGGTTTTGCACTTGCTTTCTAAAAGCTGAAGATGATAAACATTGTGATTTTGTGTGGTAAGAGAGAGAGAGAGAGAGAGAGAGAGAGAGAGAGGGGTTGTGTGGTACAGATTGTGGCGATGAAATGGAAAATGTATTTAAAAAAATACGAAATTATAAATTTTTTAAAAGGTTGGATATATTTTAGGAAAATTAACAAAAAATTGTTAAAGAAAAAAAGAAGTGGGTGAACGCATGGTTTCCTTATTTCAAGCGTTCATCTAGGTGAGCACCTTGTCATTTTGTCTTGTCCGGATATAGTCCAAGCCCTTGTGCCTTGCCTTGCCCCGTCTGAGCACCCAAAATGCCTTTGGCAACATCGGGTGGCATTATGGCTTTTTGTCAATGAGATAATCATATCACATAGACCAGCACTACACTAACAACACAATAGAGTTGATCCATAGAAGCCCATGAATTGATTCTATTATGTATTTGATTACCAAGTAGTGAATGGGCGATGGACCATCACAATGCTAACAACACAATAGTGTTGATCCATAAAAGCCTGCGAATTGATTCTATTCTGCACTTGATTACCAAATAATGAATTGGTGATGAAATTTAGATTCCATATAGTTGGATGCAGGCAAATTGTTTTTAAAGAATGCTCTTGTCACACTCACAGCAGGTGTCTATAGCTTATGATAATGGAGAGATTGGAGATGCTACTGCTAGCACTGGCTGTATAAGATCAATCTAGTGAACACAGAATTATCTATGGATGGATCTTGGCCACCTATCAGATTGAAGTTACATAAAAAACTTGTCATATTCGTCATCTTCTAACTAGTTCTGCCATATTAACCTAGGTATCGAGTTGTGAGAGGCTTTGTGCCTGACTTTAGTGTAGTGAAAAGTGAATTGACCATTCATGTCTGGATATTCTAAGAAAGATGGATTGAGAAATGATCCTAGTCAATTGACGTCTAGCCCAGTTTGAGGAAAAAAAAAGGATTCGTCGATCAGATATCGACCATACAAAGTTATGCAAGAGAGGTTGATAATGGATGCACGTTAGTCATTGATGAAAATATTGGTATCGATATCATTATTGGTCGTGGCCTTATTAGCATCGGATGTATTAGATAACACATATTAATATCGAATATATTAAAAAGAATCTGAAAATCGTAAATTGATGTGACGGTATCGGCCGTGATATTGGCTATATTAGCTAATATTTTGAATATTAACTGATATATCACGATATATCACTAATATAAAAACATATCGCGATATTATCGCGGTATCCAGAGGCCCAATACGGATATATATCAGTCAAAATTTACAATATCGGCTGCTATTTACATCGATGAGGGCAGTATATGTTTATCATGAATGTTTTTAACTGCTCACGACCCTATTTCCCTACGAATTGCATATGAAGTTCTTGTCCTTCTCAATAACTCTGTGGGATTTTTCCCTTAAACTGAGCTGACTCACTGCATTTTGTGTGCGTAGTGGAGTTGAAAACTCAATATCTGAATGCTTAGGATGTGTTTGCTGAAAAATCTGGGCGGAATGATAGCAGTATTGTCCAAGATTCTGAAGGACTTGCCAATTAGCTCTTAAGCATATGTAGATCATCTAATGTCATTGGTTTCTTATAAGAAAAACCACGATTGTAGTAGCGGGTTCAGTATATTATTATATAATCCCCTTCCATCATTATCACCCATTCAGGATCAGAACCTTAAGAAGTCAGCAGGCAAGTTATATTTAAAGCTTCTTTGTGCTTTCAAGGCATTATTATATTAAATTGTTGGGGCTATAGATGAAAATATCAGCCAATATTTAAAATATCCACCAATATATATTATTATTGGTTTCCTCTGATGTCGATATTTTTCGATACTATAACAATATTATGATATGTTACTGTGTCGACAATACATCGGCTGATATTTTTCTGTTAGTTTATGACTCAGAATTTTTTTCTTTTAATATATTTGATACCAATATATATTATCCGATATATTCGATATTGATATAACCATCCTTGATACTGATATTTTTATCCATGTTGGGGACATTTAAAGTCAAAATGCCATCAGATGCTTTAATTATCTTGTTAGCAGTAACTCATAGGTATTCTGATGATTACTAATGTGGTGCCTTTGTTAGTATGTGTGAAAATTACGGTAATGGAAAATATCATGGTAGATAAAATATCTGTCAATATACCTGACATAGCAATTTTAGTCTATTAAGATAACTTATGCTTTAGCTTATTCAGTCAGTTGAAATTGGAAATTGATGAGATTTTATATCTTTAAACAGCACTTCGCCTTTCAAAAAATGTAACGTTCTATTCGCTTACTTTTTATTGTGATTTCTCATTGAAGCTGTTTGCATTCGACACTGTCAACAAGTGCTTATCGCCTAAAGCTGGAGAACAGCCTAAACTCCCCATTTCCGCTTCTCTGATTGCCGGGGCCTGTGCAGGTGTCAGCTCTACATTGTGCACGTACCCTCTTGAGCTAGTCAAGACCCGATTGACGATACAGGTGCGTGTGTGGTGATACCTGAATTGGATTGAAAACAACTATATTCCATCTCCATGACCCGTCGATTTCCTGTGTGTGTCTGTGTGGGGTGGAAAATTGCAGAGGGGCGTTTACAGCGGCATAATGGATGCATTTATGAAAATACTACGGGAGGAGGGGCCTGCTGAGCTATACCGGGGCCTTGCCCCGAGCTTAATCGGAGTGATCCCATACTCGGCCACCAACTACTTTGCTTATGACACGTTGAGGAAAGCCTACAAGAAACTGTTGAAGCAGGAGAAGATCGGCAACATCGAGACCCTTCTGATCGGCTCAGCAGCTGGGGCTATCTCGAGTAGCGCCACCTTCCCCCTCGAGGTGGCTCGTAAGCACATGCAGGTGGGGGCTGTCAGTGGGAGACCGGCTTACAAGAACATGCTGCATGCTTTGGCAAGCATCCTCGAGGCGGAAGGAGTCCAGGGTTTGTATCGGGGGTTGGGCCCGAGTTGCATGAAGTTGGTTCCTGCTGCTGGGATTTCCTTCATGTGTTATGAGCTGTGCAAGAGGATATTGGTGGAGGAAGGGGAGGAGGCGTAGTGGTGGAGGACACAGGTGGCGATAACCGAAGCTGAAGCTGACTGCTTGGCATTTGCATCTTCCAAGAGGAAGTAGGAAGAGATACTGATTTTTATTTTAATTGTTTTTTTTTCTTATAAAAAGTTTACAGTGGGATAACTCCTTTTTTAAGTTTTATTGCTTGGATTTATTTAATGGAGGCCTTGTTTGGAGAAAATCTGCGATGTTTTAAGAGTATCATATTACTCCATGGTAATAAATACGCCATCAGTTGTTCTTAGCAAATCGATTCAAACTTTTAGCCTAAGTTCTTAGCGGTTTCCCATCGGAGGCTTAAGCATGGCCTACTAAATCACGCGGTCGATTAAATATGTAGCCATAAAACTGCAAAATCCATCGCGGGAGACCTCAGTTTCGATCAATCGTGCTTCTTCTCAGGAAAAGAAAGTGGAGATTGAATCTTTGTTGAGAGACCAGTTGTACTTTCACAAGC
This sequence comes from Nepenthes alata, assembly GCA_028571085.2. NCBI lineage: Eukaryota > Viridiplantae > Streptophyta > Magnoliopsida > Caryophyllales > Nepenthaceae > Nepenthes > Nepenthes alata. The sequence goes on along the minus strand of JAOVVI020000889.1, from coordinate 20,144 downwards.
CCTGATTTGAATTCTTCTTTATTGACATAACTATTGAAGAAAGAGTTATAAAATATCATGATCAAAACAAAAACAGTCATAAATCAGCAACACTGATCAGTGATCAGCGTATCTATTTCATTAAGCAGAAGTTATGAACTGATATATTTGATGTGGGATCAGAAAGAACAGAAATATGCATCAATTTGTTCAATTAAAATAGGCAGAACGCAAGAACATCAACAAAGCCCAGATGGAGAATTTGGGAAAAGCCCTACACAGCTTACGTATCAAAGGCAACAAATTTGAAAAGCAAAACAGGGCACATAGCTCACATATCAAAGGCAATTAGGGTATGCTTGGATTAAAAAAATAAATAAATAAAAATAAAATAATCTAAAAAAATAAAAAAGGAAAAATATTTTATTTTTTGTGTGGGTAAATGTTATGAAAATTTATATTGGAATAAAATTAAATTTTTAAGAAAATTATTTTTTATTTAGTTGTGTAAAAACTAATGAGAAGAAAAATACAATCTTTTAATATAAAATTTTAATTTTTTTTGATTTTTTATTTCTCACTTGATTTTAAGTAAAAAATAATTTTTAATTATATATATATATATATATATTTTTTTTTTTCATTCTATTTTTAATTTTAATTTTTAATTTTTCATCGGATTGTTTGGGCTCTGGAAGTGTATCTGTACCTTCATGAGCATTGTAACCCTAGACATCATTCACCGTGATGCTACGGCAGCTAATGTATCTTCTAGATGAAGATCTCAAAGCAGAGCTTAGCAAACAACCTGTTGATCGTGCAATCGACTTTTCACGTTTGGAAGAAGAGGATGAGATCTCGTTGCTTGATCATGTAAGGCATACTGAACATATCTTTCTTAGCTAATTTATTGCAGTCTGCTGGCTATGAATATTTCTAAAGAAAATTAGGCATTTGCTTGTACTATCTGCATGTTTTGCTTCATTTACTCTGTGCAGGTAAGTTTAAGTAGTTGCATTCAATGGGATGATACTGGCAAATCCTCGTCAAAATGCCCTTATGACTAATCATGTAGGGGATTTTGGCTCACTAATAGGAATTTTGAGTCTGTGCCGGATAATGGACAATTTCGAATATGAGATCATATACTTAGCAATCCTTCCTCCACTCTATTTGGATCACAATAATTTCCAATTTGGCTAGCAAATGCTAAGACTGCTTCGATTTGGAAAATTGGGTGCTCATTGTATGACAAATTTTTAGACAAATCCCTTGTTTCGTGTTGTTTTCTACAAAATTTTAAGAGGCCAGTCTTAGCATAAAAAAAATCTGGGAGAGGCAGTTGTTATGGTATAGTCATGTTAACGTCCATTTAGAAGTGAGATAGTCTTTGTCTGAATCAAGTCGTTGCAAGTGAACACTTACTATTGCCCTTGACACCCTATAAAGCAGGAGCTTCATGCTTACTTGCTTGACTTGTTCTGCTTCCTTCATGTATTTCTGTAGTTTGTATTCTATCCCTAGCATGAAAAAAACTACCTCATCTATTAAAAGACAAATGCATATAACTTGATTGTTTTGGTCTAATAGCACCTCTTTCAATACTTACCTGCATTTTATGATCAACTAATATAATTTTAATTTTGTCTTTTCCATAATTTTGATATAGTGTTATCATCATTATATACTTACCTATCTTTTATCATGAACTAATATCATTTTATTTTTAGCTTTCAAATTTTCATCTCAACATTCTTACATCAACAATAGTATTTTTTTAATTTTATTTTCTAATTTAGCATGGAACAAAGAGTTTTTTTTTTCTTTATTGTTTCAGATTGACATCCACATTCTCTTGTTGAAGTTTGAAAAATCTAAAGTCATATATTCAATCACAGGGAGATCTGTCTATTGATTGAAGGGTTTTTCATTTCGGAAAGTAGGTAAGCAAATACCAAAACAAATTTCAAATTCCTTGTTTTTCTCTTTCTAAATATAGGCTGCTTGTAATGTTTGCTCTACTGTTATTTTTTTATTTATTTTTGGCAATTTGTATGATATGATATGTAATGAGCGAAATATGATTTTAAGACATTTCCTTAGCCTCTTATTCGTAATGATGGCAATGCAATTCGAGATTTTATGTCTTAATTAGTTTGTTGGACAAATTCATTGACTGTGTCAAGTTGTTGACAGTTTTTCTGTCCACACGGGAATGATTAGCATACATGTTTGATCGCTTGAACAATTGGTTATGACTGGCATTTTCTGGATGGTAAGGCAAACCATATACGGAAATCTAGGGTTTGGCATGGCAATTTGTGAATGGTTAGGACCCTATGGTTACTATGTCTGTTGTACGTTGAATACAGATTTCTGCAATTACTTTCTCCCTTTTTTTCATGTATACATATCACCTTTTGGCTATTATCCCGTTCTTGTATGGGTTTGATACATTCAACTTAAAGGGATAAAAGAGTAGTTTGATGGAACAAAAACAATTGTTATATTTTTCCGTTGTCTATTAGTGCTTAATTGGTGTTCATTCACCTATCATTGTTGTTCCATGTATGTTTTTGACTTTGGTAGCCCAATGAATCATGAATATATTCAAGATAGGTAGCACAGTGGAGGAATTGAAGAATGTGCCTCTCTGTATGTGGCGATCAGGTGAAATAGTAGCAGAGAAGGAGGTTGAGTAAATTGTTAGGTATGATTTGTTTTTGGGTGCGGTTATGGCAGAGAGTTCTCAGAGGGTTTCAAGAGAGGCTGTTGGGCCATGCCCTCCTCTCATGAAGAGTGTGGTGTGCTGGGAAGTTGACAATCATGTGGAAGTGTTTGACACTGGTTACTGGAAGGTGTCCTAATTGTAAAGGTTATGGGAGGGGGTGAATACCGTATAAGGATGACCGGATCCTCTGAGGAATTCAAAGTTCATAGATCTAGCATCAGAGTTTGAAAAGCATGGAAGGATAACAAATGGTTTGAATTGGAAAGGTACGGCTCTATCAGATTATATTATTTTCTACATATTTTCCTTCCAATTAGTAACTGCGTGGACTTTTATTGAGCCAAAATATTACAGATCTGACTCTTCTGACTTCAGTTGCCATACATAGTGCTTCGTGAATTTTGCGTCTCCTGTTTCTAGAAGCAAATATTCTCAACTCATGATTCACACAATGTGATCTGAAAACAATAAAATGCATTTAGATTACTGCAATTGACACTATAAGTGGTCTAATTTTGTCTTGGCTTCTTCTAGCAGGATTTTGGGGTTTGTAAAGATGTGATATGTAAGATGCCTGCAAGGACAATTGTGAAAACAAGAGATGATTGTCCAGTGCTCCAGAACAATGACGGAGTCTTTTCATCTGTAGAACAGAAGAGAGAACCTGCATTTATTCCCTATGACATGAAAGATTATGCCGGATTCCAGAAAAAGGGAAAACTTGAGAAAGTGGGCCCTGCTTTTTAAGAGCTTCCCAATTGTTCATCTTCTTTCGAGAAAAATGTTGACGCAACTGCTTGCACCTGGGAATGGAAAAACAAGGGTGGAAGGTTGTTCATCTGTTATTCTGATGATGCAGTAACAGCAGCTAAAGACAATAGCATGAGAAGGCGAAAGCATGCTGCATTTCCTGATGGGATCTTTCAAGGTTTTCCCTGAGTGTTTGTCTTTTTGCACGAAAAAGGTTGATGCATCTGCTAACTGCTGGAAAAATAAGGGTGGAAAGTTTTTTCCTTGTTCTTCTAATGTCACTAGAACAACAACTAATGAAGTTATCTAGTGAAGGCAAAAGGTGACTAAATTTCAGGATTGGTACTCGGAACTAAATGATTCTAGCAGCATTGTGTCTTCTCTTGGTAGCTTTTCGTGGTGCTAACAATGATAGATTTAATAGATAGGCTTCTCCCTTATTCTTTGGCTGATATTAAGGACACTGTTTGGGATCTGACATGTCGGTACGCCTGTGACTGTTGTCACGCCTGCTCTCACAAGGTATCATATGCTTCGGATCCCATAACATAGGAACAAGAAGCTTTTCTGAAGGATCTTCATGCTAAAATCCACTAGTCCTCTGGCACTGGCTTTCATTTCAGTTACCCTCATTTTTTTTTCTTCCATCTCTTCCGCTGTGTATACGGTTTCTAGACTAGTTTTAGACCTGTCAAATTTTGCAAGAGCTTGCATACATTCTTATGCTAAATTTTACAGCTTTTCTATACGTTCTAGTCATGTTGTGCTGTTCTATTAAAAGTGGGATGTGACTTGGCAACATGTGTATTTGAACTATTGCTATGAAAATCTACTTAGTTTTACTAGCACATACGATATCATCATTTCAATTCAGTATGGAGCCTATGAGTTCGAACCATATAAAGGGCCTCTCTTTATTACAGTGAAAAGATTATATATATCTGACCGTCTTCGGTGCCTGTGAGGTCGGAAGGATGGTGCGCTAAGCCATCATTTTAATATGCAAGCTTTATTACTGTTTGCCACTCCTAAATGAGCTGGAATGTGCTTAAGGTGCTAAATGGTCGCTAGGTAAAGGTCATTTTTTCACATATAATATAGACAGGCAACTTAATATTTAGGCCTATCGATTTTTTAGTATTTGTCGTTTGTTACTTCTTCCTTTGCTATTTGCTAGTTACATAGTCAAATTGTTAGTTACATAAATTTGTTAAAATTTAAATTTACTATGAATGTCTGAATTAAATTTTTTATACCAACGAGATACCTAATTATACTATGAAGATGTAATTACTTTTTAGATTCGTTATTTTAAAATTTTTTTAACATAATTACGGGGTATCTGATTGTTTTTTGATGTAGTGAAATTATCACTTTAATGTGTAAGCAAGTGATTATATTTTGTTTAATTAAAGTTCTATAATTGTCATCCCAAAATACATGAAAAATTATATGAAATTATAAAATCACATAGCATTTATAGATCAAATTTATATAATTTTACGTTATATAAACTAAAAAAACAGATTTACTAAAATTTGTAATTTATTTCTCATACATGTATAAGTTGTTTTCCATTAAAATTTAAGCCTCACGTGGGCCTTTGTTTTTTATATAATTCTTTAAGCATGATAAGTGCAGGACGGCAATAATAGCAGTAGTGGCAGGCGAAAGGAAACAGCGAGTAGTGGAAAATTCCGAGGAGTTGTTTCGTGTCGTGTTGTCAACTTTTTGCAGGTAAATTGTGTAAAATTTATGCAATCTTGTTTGGTTTTTGTGAGGATTTGCATACTAGAAAAAGGTGGAAATTTGATTAAGAAGATGAATTGAGTTTAGTAAAGGAAACTTTTTGCTTTGGGGAAGTCAAGCAGTATTTTTTGAACCGGAAGTGTGGTTAACCTCGCTAATGTTCTCTGCATCTATGAAAAAAAACATGGAAATTCCTAGTAATCGACGATTGAATCTGTGTCTTGGGCAATTAGCTGTTGGAGAATCCTGTGATTGCCTCTGTTCATTAACAGATATCTTTAGAATGCTCGGCAGAAAAAAAAAAAAAACAGATATCTTCAAGATAATGGGTAGGTGTATAGGTGGAAAGCAGCAAACTGGAAGCGTTATTCCCTTTGTGGTTACGCCGAAGTAAGATGGCTATTCGATGTAGTTGGAAAGTCAAGAGGGTTTGCCCTTGCGAAGTCGTTTTAGCAGTGTATTCTTCGAATTGTCGATGCAAGTTCAAGTCACGCGCGCGCACAGAGAGAGAGAGAGAGAGAGAGAGAGAGAATGACTCATTGCGAGAGTTATAAGATTACTATTACTACCCACAATTGTGAATTCTATTATACTGCATTTACAAATATCTATTTTTATAGATTTTTTTTCTTATATAGAAATATATTTTATATTCTATTTTTCTAAAAAATAATAATAATAATTATTTAATAATAAAGTCTATCATTCCTGTCTCTATTACAACACGGCGAAACTAAATGGTTCGAATAAAGAGAACAAAATAATAAGAATTTTTAGGCTATAGACCTTGCTGAATCTTTATATTCTAAAAGCTTTAACCATTGCTGGCTTGGCTGCAAATAACAATTTCAGAGTTAAAGGTGGGTGCCCCATTCAGCCTTCTAATTTTCTAATCCTGGCTACTTGCATGTAATTTTAGGACTTATGGCCAAAGTTTTATATTTCAAAATTAAGAAAAATAAGAGCTGTTTGCTTTCACTTATTGTTTCGAACACATTGTATCTATTGTCGAACGTTTTTATAGAATTTAGAACTTATTGTCAAGCTCCATGAGGCTTCTTGTAGAACTATCATAAATCTTTTTTCCGGCTCAAAGAAAATTTATTTTTTGGTTTTCTCCTTAACGTAAGTGAAAGCATCTTTTGTACTTGTTTGGGGGATAGTGAATTAATTGGTAGATCTAACTTTGATATATAAAAAATGTGTATTATTTTGTTTTCTCTTTGCTACAAATGGCTAATGTTACCTGGTGTAAACTCAATCCTTTAAATATGAAATGCAGGATTTTTGGGGTTTTGCCCTTGCCCAGTTTGGGTTGGTTCATTTTTAGCCAGTATATAAACCAAGTCCCCATCAATTTTGACAAATCGGAGACCTGAAACAGATCCAACTTTTAAGTCAGCGTAGCAATATGAAGAAGTAATACAGTGAGAGAGGCTGAGGTACTTAATACTTGTATATTTTATGTGCAGTGTTTCATTAAAAAGCATTAGAAATGTGCTGTAAGAGTCTTCTTCCGATTTTCTGCCCCAGACTAGCATATTTGTGCTGCTTCTGCTGGACATTTGAAGGCATCCTTCCCAACACTTTCTTCTTATTCATTATCCATCCATCCCACTTGATGTGTGTATGCGTGTTTTTAAATCCAATGTTTACCAATGAGAATTCTACATTCTATCTTTCTTTTTCTGTGTTCCCAATGATCTTTTTATCAGACTCTTATCTTTATTTTTTTATTATTTTTTATTTTTTTAAAGTATTTGGCTATTCTGTTTACCTGTTGCCTTTGTGGATGTGCAATCTCTTTGGTGTATAAATGATTTTATTTTGTTGCATTGGTAATGGGACTTCTTGTCATCACAGATGGAACTTATTCTTGCTGTTCTTGCATTTGCTTGTTTGCTCTCTTTTGGAGTTCCTGATTTTCAAGGTATGACAGTTTTACATATTATTTAGATTGGGTAAGTTTCTAGTAATTGAATTGCTACTTTATTTTAGGTGTTATTGAGGCCATGAATTTGGGCGGAATTCAGGCTAGGGTTTACTCTTTGCCAAACCAGCTCTTCCCCATACCATAGGTCAAGGGTTGGTGTTGTTTATCTCTCAGCCAAAAAGGTTGAAATTAGCCAGGTTGTTTTCTGTTGGTTTTAGAGTCATTATCCTTTGAGCCTGTGGAGATATGCCAATTAAGTGCCAACAAAAACTGCCATTTGCAGTGAGAGGACCAGGCTGACTAATCTAATGATTCTATTGAACATCTAAAAGCTACTTTCATTTCAATTCTTCATCAAAAATATTATGGGTGTTTATATGTGCACCTGCATTTCTTCACATATTCTCTCGTCTGTGCATGTTTTTATTCCCCTCCTTTTTCTAATGATTTGGCTGAAATATGCTTTATTTCTTCTCTTTATCTGATGATGTTGATAAATATGGTTGTGATCTTATTCACTGTTTCAGGAGATGCACTTTGTGCATTGAAACTTTCACTTAAAGCTTCTGCAAATGAGCTATCAGATTGGACCTGTTACGAAGTTAGCCCATGCACTTGGTCAAATGTTATGTGTGACCCCTCAAATACTTATGTTGTTTCTTTGTGAGTCTCTCTAATGCATATATTGCTCTTATTGTAAACTCTTAATTATGCATCTATGTCATAGCAGATACCAAATCTTTTTGTTTTATGATACCTGCTTATATAAGTTATTGGTTTGCAGGACTTTGCCATCCATGGGATTTTCTGGTTTCTTGTCTCCTGCAATTGGAGTTCTGAAGACTCTTACAACTCTGTACGTGTGGTTATGTTGTGTTGTTTTGTGCATTTGCTTTCACACTGATAACACGTGGTAGATACATTTTTATTGTGGTGAAATAGTTGATTTTCACTAAGGACTAAAGTCTCAGAATGTTATTCCGAATGGGAAATTTTCTTGTACAGAGAATAACTGAAAAAATGTAGAGGTAATTTTAAAGTCTCGACTAATTTTTACCTCCCATATCCTTTAGTATTTAAAAATTATCATGTTTACTTACACAATACATCCTGTTATTTTATTGGACGAGTATGTACTACTAGGTGAAAAAGCCTCTTAAGCAAACCTTCTTAAGGATTTTGAGCAAAGGCAAAATTATCACATGAGTGCCATCTTAGGAGGTGGATAATCAAGTTTAAAGTTAGCAACCAATTTGGCTCAGAAGCTTTGAGATTTAAACAAGTACTGCGTGTGATTGCTCTGTATGAAATGTTCTTAACATTAATTTTATATTTGAATTTGATATCGTATTCTATATTATATTTTGAATAGTTATTTGGATTTGTAATACCCCCTAGATTTAGTTTGGCAAAAGCTCTTTTGTTTTCGTTGAGGTGAAATGATTCTAGGAGTTCTTGTGGTACTCTATAATATATTTTCTTTCCACTTTCCCACTAAAGTTGCATATATTACTAGAGTTCTTGAAAGAAGTTGTGTAAACCTGTAACTGCTTTTCATTTTGTGCAAGAGACCATTCTGCTGTCCTTTATATTATGGCTGCAAGCCTACATTTTCTCCCCTTTTCAACGGAGTAGTTAGTTATTTAGTTTTCTCTTTCAAAGATTAGATATATAAAACATTATGCTTAAATTTATCTTCTAGTATTTAATTGACTTTCACTCAAACAAGGCAAAATGATTTAGCTGATGCAAACAAGATGCATTTATTTTACAGGTCCCTGCAAGGTAATGGCATAACTGGTGAGATCCCGAATGATATTGGAAATCTGACAAGTCTTACAAGATTGGATTTAGATAATAACCGTTTAAGTGGTGGACTTCCATCCGCCCTTGGCAATCTTAAATATCTTAAATATTTGTGAGTAGCTTGTCTTGTAGTTTTTATTTTCAAGATGATTGATGTGTTCTTCGCTGTTTGATTGCTTAGAATTCATTTGATTGTATTTTTTAAGTGCAGGATTTTGAACAATAACAATCTCAATGGGACCATTCCAGACTCGCTTTCTGGGCTTACTAACTTGATCAATATGTATGTAATCAAATCATTTAAAATGTAGAGATTCACTCTTGAGCTGAGTTGAACCATTTATTCTCCAACCCATTCGTTTGAGATGGACTCATGATGCAGTTATAAGATTCTTTCTCCATTATTGATTCTGGGTTAAAAGCTCATTTTTTGCAGCCAGCTTGCTTCAAATGAACTCAGTGGCCAGATACCTCAGCAACTATTTGAAATTCCAGATTACAAGTATATCGCCAACTCCTCTTCAACTCTGATTGAATTCTTACTTGGAACAATGGCATGCTGTATACTGAACAATTATTACTTTGTAGTGCTAACAAACAAAATTGCCCCACCCCCAAAAAAAAAAGAATAAAACAAAAGAAAAAGAACGTTCCTGTTGATCTTGTTGTCTGTGACTTATTCTTCAGGTTTTCGTTCACAGTTTTACAGGGAACAAGTTGAATTGTGGTGGAAATAACACTCATGCTTGTGTATCTGTCAGTGATAATGCCGGTACTATTCTGCTGTATGTTTGAAATAGTTTTGCATATCTGCCATTGGGGGTTCCATGAAAATTTTCCATCAACGGGGTCCTTGAATAAAAAAAGTTTGGAGTGAAATTTGAACATGGTTTTACATCTATGTATTGAGCTTATCCCATAATTTTCCTATCCATGGACAGGGTCTTCGAAGAATGCAAAGCTTGGAATTATATTTGGAATACTTGGGGCACTTGGTGGTGCACTTCTGATTGGGGGCTTGCTGTTTTGCTTCTGTAGGGATAGATATAAGGGTGACAAGCGTGAAGTGTTTGTAGATGTTCCAGGTCTTCTTCCTTCTCTTTCTTGTCCTCCTTGTATTAAAGTGATTTGGTTGAATGGAAATGACTGTCGTAGTGATTCTGCTATTAATATAATGGAAAGTATGTTGCTGTATTTTTTGGAATGTGAGCCTCTTGCAGGTCCTACTAGTTTACTACATTGAATTTGACTCCCTTTTTTTATTTTCCTTTTTTTTTTCTAATTGAAAGATCTCCGAAGCAAAATGAGGCCTCCATGATGGGTTATTAGCTTAGCAGTAGAGCACATCGTTGATTTCAACCAATGCATGGGTTGATAGTCAAGGATGTGTAATTAATATCTGAGTTCATATCAACTATTAGAAGAATACAGTTTTGAGGCTTAATAAGTCTAAATTTGTCTCAGATTAAGATTTATGGCAACCGGGAGGGAAAATCATACCACCTTTTAGGAGAAATACTTAGATATGTGTATGGCATGGAATTAAACCTTTATGTTACCCACTTACCTGTTATCGTTTATTGTTATGACGTCTGCTGTTACTTAAAGTATTTTAATGTGAGGAATTAAACCGTTATGTTACCTATTTACCCGTTATCATCTATTGTTATGATATCTGCTGTAAGTGACTTAAAAGTGTTTTAACGTGAATTCCTGGGTTTCTGAGGGTTCATTTATATATATGTTCATATTTTTGTGCTCCAATAAACAAATGAAAAGCTTCCTTAGGGTTTAGATATGTGTATGGCATGGAATTAAACCTTTATGTTACCCACTTGTTATAATTTATTGTTATGACGTCTGCTATGACTTAAAGTGTTTTAATGTGAGGAATTAAACATTTATGTTACCTATTTACCCGTTATCGTCTATTGTTATAATATCTACTGTAAGTGACTTAAAAGGGTTCATTTATATATATGTTCATATTTTTATGCTCCAATAGACAAATGAAAAGCTTCCTTAGGGTTTAGGCTTTTTAGGTTTATGGTTTAGGGTCTGGGATGTTGTTACCTCGGCTATGCTACAAGCAAATTAGGAAGGCATCATCCAGTGTTATATGTAAAGTGGATCTTGTTGTGAGACGGATACACATTTTCACCTTTTTCTGAGTGGATCCATGCAAGTGTGAGAGGAAAGGAATTTGATGCAGAAATAACTAGCATCTTTCAGGAGTTCTTCTCAGGATAGTGTTTGTTGGGTCGTGGTAGAGCATTGATTTCCTCTTTTGACATTCAATATCCTAAACCATATGACGGTTTGAAGTAACTAAAACTTTATGGGGGTTGCTACATGACTGGCTAGATTTAATGGATAGGGAAATGTTGAGCAATTAAAAAAAATCATACTTGAAAGGAAGTGTATCAAGATTTTAGGATGGACGATTGCTGTAATTTGAAAAGGAGAAGATGAATAAAACACAAATTAATAGTGAGTAACTGTGTTTGTAGAAGATCGAATTAGGATAAGCTAAAATAGATATAAAGCATTGAGTCAAGACAGCATGAGAAATAGGTAAAAATTTGAGGTTAAGATGCGGAAGGGTGATTCCTGAAGTCATTACAATGTGGTGAGAATTGAGGTTTTGTGGTGGTTGAGGTTGTTGTTGTTAATTCCCTTTTATCCTGTCGCCAATCTACTTGCAAAACTCCTGACAGTCACTTTGGCTTCAATCTGAGGTTGAAACTTTTACAAATATTTGTGTGGTTGATTTAGAAGAATGAACAAGCATAATATCTGAAAAAGATCAGGAAAAAGTTAACACAATAATATATTAATGAAGTTATTCATAATCTGCATCAGAAATACCGACAAAAAAATCCTATTTTGATATGAGTTTGTTTATAGATCACTAAATGGACCAATCATATTTTAGATATTTTCTTTTCGAAATTCGGTATTCAAAGTTGAAAGAGAGCAAAATAGTGGGAAGCATTATGCCTTAATAACAATCTTTGTCATTCTATAATTAGTTTGACCAATTCTATTCTTGATGTACAATTGTTCAAATGCTTGTCATGGATGAAAATATTTGTATTAGTATTGTTATTAGCCGTGACCATTTTAATATTAGACATAATGGACAATAGTATTGGCATTAGATATATTGGAAGGGAAAAAAATTTTAAGAATCGTAAGCTGGGATGGAGGGCTGTTTTCGCAGATATATTGTGATATATTATCGATATAACAACATATCATAATACTTTCGTGGTATTAGAGGGTCCTAATACCGATATATATTGACCAATATTTGCATCTATGATTCAAATATTGATGAATGTATGACTTGCTCGTGCACAATCTTGATCATCATGCTAAAATCTTATGCACCATGTAATTTCTTGTTTTGGGCTTATTCTAAATACAGGTGAAGTTGACCGGAGAATTGCATTTGGGCAACTTAAACGATTTGCATATCGGGAGTTGCAGCTAGCTACTGACAACTTCAGTGAAAAAAATGTTCTCGGTCAAGGAGGTTTTGGGAAGGTGTATAAAGGCGTGCTGGCAGATAACACAAAAGTTGCAGTGAAACGATTAACCGATTATGAAAGTCCAGGGGGCGATGCTGCTTTCCAACGTGAAGTTGAGATGATAAGTGTAGCTGTTCACAAGAATCTATTACGTCTGATAGGGTTCTGCACTACAACAACAGAGCGCCTTTTGGTATATCCCTTTATGCAAAACCTAAGCGTTGCTTACCGTCTAAGAGGTATCAACTCTTTAACTTAAATGCTTTGCTGCTATTTTCTTGTTGTCCTATTTTTTTCTTTGTATTATCCACTGAATTTCTTATGGTTCTAATTTCAAAATCTTTGTATAGCAACGCATTCTATCTATGCTTGCTCTTATAGTAATTTTTATATTCCTTAATTCTTTTAAAGATTCTCTATGCACTAAGCCATTCTTGTCTAGCTTTTTGTTTTTTGATACTTGTTATCTGTGCTTTTTCAGAATTTCAAACCCGGGATGAAAAATATTGGCTGATTTGTATCTGTATTGTGCCCTCAATCCCAATACCGTGACAATATTGCAATTAGCTACTATATTGACATTATATTGCAATATATCGATCAATGCATTTGATATTTGGCGAATATGTTAATTGATATCTTGATATTTGGTTGATATGACATTATCAGTTTATAATTTTAAAAAAAATCTTTTGATATATCTGAAACTAATACATATTATCAAGGATTAATATGATTGTGACTGATACCGATACCGATATATTCATCCATGCATGAGATAGAGGGAGTGAGTCAATGAAGGGTGAAGAAGTGAGTAGTGACAATGATGCATCTGTGAATGGAGTGTTGTTTTTCTTCCCATTTGATGGACTCTCGCTTGTTTAACAAATGAAACATTACCCCCAGATACCAGATTGAGCACCAATGCACAAACTAATATTTGCAGGAGAATTTCATGCATTCTTGGTGTTTTAGGTGTAAGCATCCACGGAATAGCTCTGGCAGATCAATTTTGAAATCACAGTTGTCCACGTATCATCTAGCACATTTATTTGTATGATGTGGGAAAATTGGTGATAGACGGTAAATATTTGTTTATCATCATTGTCTGATTGTCCCAGCATCCATTCTAGAATTATCAATTTAATTGTATGAATTTGTATTGCAATAAAAAAAAATGTACAGAAGTAAGCGTTATAAAGATGGGAATACTTAGACGAATGAGTAGAGTCGCACTAAAAGATAAAATAATGAATGATGATATCTATAAAATAATGAATGAGAAAAAAATATTTAAAGTAGCTTAGACACAAAGTGGAGACCAAAAAAGCACATATGAGGAAATGCCAATTAGTTATGGTTGAACGAAAGAAATAAAAAAGTATGCTTATAAAACATTAAGTGAGGTGATAAAAAATGATTTGAAAATTTAATTCTACTTTCTGAGAATATTATACTAAATTGGATGGAATGGCCAAAACGGTGGATTCATATAGCCTTACCCACTTATTGATTTTATTGCTTTGTTGTTATATGAGCCATGTTTTATAGTCATTTTTTGGAAACTTCATTAGTTGATTCATGGATGTGAGCCCGTTTTTATTCATATCCAGTGGTCTTTCGATGTTCCTGCCTATTTTCCCTGCAGAATTGAAGCCTGGGGAGCCTGTTCTAGACTGGCCTACAAGAAAAAGAGTGGCTTTGGGCACCGCACGCGGATTAGAGTACCTTCATGAGCATTGTAACCCTAAGATCATTCATCGCGATGTTAAGGCTGCTAATGTACTTCTAGATGAAGATTTCGAAGCAGTGGTTGGTGACTTTGGCTTGGCTAAGTTGGTGGATGTCAGGAAGACCAATGTGACTACACAAGTGCGAGGGACAATGGGACACATAGCACCTGAATACTTGTCCACGGGAAAGTCATCTGAGCGGACAGATGTTTTCGGATATGGGATTATGCTTCTGGAGATTGTAACAGGCCAACGTGCGATCGACTTTTCACGCTTGGAAGAAGAGGATGATGTCTTGTTGCTTGATCATGTGAGATGCACCAAACATCTATTTCATTTACTAATCTATTGCAGTCCGCTTGAACATACTTTCTGCAGAAAATAAGTAGGCATTTGCTTGTACTGTGTGCATCTTTTCCTTCAGCTACCATCTATGCGATCTTGTGGAGCTATCAAGCCTCATCAGTCACCCACCATTTGGTAGAAATTATACTTTTAGACAGTCCACACACTGTATTCACCGTGAGAGCCTGACTAACGACACGTGCCTTAAGGGGGCTAGGCCCCGCTACTGTGGGTCTAGCAGGTAGTTTCAAGACGGGTTGATTCTTGCAAGTGCTTGTATCATGCCCTTCCAAGTTTTCAAATGGTCCTTGTCGAATGCAATTTATTGCTCCTAAAGGCCCTATTAAGCGGGAGCTTCACATATACATGCTTGACCGGTTCTTCTTTTGGGCACCAGTGCATGATTTTTATTCATAAATTTGAATCGAAAGCAGTGGTTAGTTTCGGGAGCTTTTAGTCTTTTCATATTTTTATCGGTGAAGATTTTATTTTGGTAATTTAGATGACTAGGATTATAAGATATGTCCAATGTATTTTCATGTGTTGTCGTAATATGAGCCATCCGAATTCTCATAGTAAAATCATCACTGTTCTAACAGGTTTGGTTAGATTCATGTGGGAAGCAGGATGTTTGGTTTTTGTTTTTTACGTCGCATTAACTGGTCACTGCGTGTAACTAACTGCTCCGGTTTCAGACATTCTGATATGTGTTTGATTCCTGATATTACATTACATCATGTAGCTTCTTCCTCGGCGATTGCCGCATTCTGATCATCCCTGTGTTCTTTGTAGGTCAAGAAGCTGGAAAGGGAGAAAAGATTAGATCAGATTGTTGATCGGAATTTGAATAAGAACTATGATACCCAAGAAGTGGAAATGATGATCCAAGTTGCGTTGCTATGCACGCAAGCAACGCCAGAAGACCGTCCGACCATGTCTGAGGTGGTTCGAATGTTGGAAGGAGAAGGGCTGGCCGAGAGGTGGGAGGAATGGCAGAACGTAGAAGTTATTCGCCGCCAAGAGTATGAAAGGCTACAGAGAAGATTTGATTGGGGAGAAGACTCAGTTTATAACCAGGATGCCATTGAGTTGTCTGGGGGAAGATGAGGTAACCCTTCGATCCTTCTAGCTCTTATAAGGATGCTCTTTAGCCACCCTTGGTTTATCATTGGATAATGTGGTGTTTATTTATCCATATATTTTTATATAAATCTGTTAGTATATGGATGAGTAGATGATATACCACATTATTGATGGTGTCTATAAAGTTTCTCCTAGCATTACTGAAATTATATTGCATATTCAATTTGGGTTCTTTTATGGGTTGGCTTGCTGAAAGAAACAAACATGCCCTCATATTTTAAACATTGTGCATTATAGATAGATTCTACGTTTTCCTGATTTGTCATCCTCCTTAAATTGGATATTGTTGTTATTATCTTATTTTATGCCATTTCTCATTGTAATGAAACAAATTCATGCAATTTATGTAGTTGTTTTGTAACACCCGGTATTTTTCATTCATGATTGATGATGTTATTATTTATATACATTGAGTTAATTATAAAATGAAAATTTGAGAAAAAATTGAATTAGAGGGAATTAGGCCCAGTGCCTAAATAACGCCAATATCTACGCTCGCGTGTGTTCAAGGCAATAGCTATGTGCATAAGGGGTGCCCTGAGGGGTGTTCATGCGAGATTGAGGCAGTATGTTGGCGTCCAAGGTGGGCCTGATGTAGTGCTCTTGCGCGCCTGTGTATATGATAGTGCCTGCCTGACACTTGTGCACTGATTAAGTGTATAATACTTTTTACGCTGATTTTTGGTCATTTATATGGAAAAGAGAGAGAGAGAAGAGAAGAGAAGAAAAAGAAAAAGAAGAGAGAAAGATAAGGAAAGAGAGTTTGAATCTTTTTTGTATTAGACTTGTTAAATCTAATATTATAGGCTAATATATCTAAACCCATTTTTCGGTATATTTTGTAAATTCTTTGATTTTACTTACGATTTTTGTTTTATTGTACATACATGTCACTTTTTATACTCATTTTTTAAATATTATTGTATGCATGTGTATTTGACTAAATGTTTTAAAGTTTTGTTTGGATTTACTGAAGATTTACAGATTTTGTTTGTTTTTCACCAAACAAGTAAACATTTTAAAGGATTATGTTTGTATATTAAAGTATTGTTTAGAAAAATCATGAAATGTTGTGGATTTGACCTTACATATGTTAGTTTGTGCAAGCATTTGTTGAGGATTTTATATTATAATTTGATATGAGTTTGTATTTTTCTCACAGGGCGGAAAAGTTTAATATATTTATTATATAATTATCCGTTTATTTTTTTTTAGAACCATTATAAAGAATTAATTGTATATATTTGAATATATTCTAGTTTATTAGACGCACTTGAGGGATATACATGTCACACACAGGCAAAAAAAAGTGGCATTTGACCCATTTTATAGGGAGTAATATGTAGATGCCCCACTTACGGGTCTTAAATAGTAATATTTTGGTATAAGGTTATCAAAAATATGTATAACCTGTCCTCAAATATGATCATTTAATTAGTAAGTATGCAGGTCATCGGTCCTTAGTTTTTTCATTTAACCTAAAATGTATTTTATATTTTCAGACGTTTTAACTTTTAATGATTTATAGGTTTTGATATTGATACATCCCAGCTATTCGGGTTGCGGTACGGATTAGGTAGCTATTCGATCTTTCAGTGTGGGTTGAGTTGGAGCTGGTTTTGTCTCCGTCTCTGTTAACTTGGAACCCGTGTACCACAAACTATAAATAAGAGGTCAGAAGATTGACGAGATTCACTCTCCGATTTATCTTTCGAGTTTCAAGTCAGTAATTTTTCTTAAGAAGGTAGAAAGATGTGAGGAGGATGTGGAAGAATACAGTGTTACATGTATGTAGGGGATATGAAAGAAGGATTGGGCTCTTATAGTGTGTTCAGCAGGGAGCAGCTTGGGGTGATAGAGGTCTGGGCTCCTACTTGGGTGCACGTAGTCAGTGGCTCACTAAGGTCACACTCGCGGAGTGGCTCACTGGGGGTATACTTGTAGAGTGACTTACTGGGGATGCACTTAGGGAGTTGCTCATTAGCGATGCACTTGTAGAGTGGCTCAGTGAGAATGTATTTGTAGAGTGGTTTACTAAGGATGCGCTTGATAAGTAGCTCATTGGGGATGGAGAGGGGAGAGACTGTACCTAAGAAGAGCTTGGTTCTTCCTTTACACTCCTGGGGGCGACGCCAATTCCCTCAGCCGAAGAGGATCTTGAGGGCTCAAGTAGTGCTCTCCGATGTTGCTCCTACCGAAACCTCCTGCCTTGTAGTGGTGAGGGGTATTTGTAATGATTCATGGGGAAGAATTTGGCACCAAGGTCTGCGACAGGTCCCGCTTCTGGTTTTGCTGGTCATCGGGGTGTGACGGGAGCCGCTTTCGTCAGGCGTCGCCTTGCTTTGGGGTGGAGGCCGTGTGTGGTCCCCATGACCCAGTCATTAGAAGGCTTCGGTGGCTCAAAGCATGCGCGTGTTCTGGCTGCCGCAAGCATGTGCTCTGATTGCTCTGTTGGCTATTTGGTCGAGGGCCTTCCGGATTGGTCCGCTTGACTACATGTCGTTTGGGCCATTGATGCTTGTTTTTTTGGCCCATTGCCTCCTGGGCTTAATCTTGATTGCTGCAATGGCGGCTGAGTTGGGCCAAATCGATCTCCTTTTTGAGGTTTCGTTCGTTGCCTATTGGGCCCTTTGTTGTGATGATGATTGGGCCTGGGGTTGGGCTAACCCATGGTGTTATTAGACCCATCATTTTCCCCCCATGACGGGTGATTGTGCTTCACCAATTTTCGGTATGTACGGTGATGAGACGTCTTTGTGCGG
Source organism: Nepenthes alata (assembly GCA_028571085.2). Classification (NCBI taxonomy): domain Eukaryota; kingdom Viridiplantae; phylum Streptophyta; class Magnoliopsida; order Caryophyllales; family Nepenthaceae; genus Nepenthes; species Nepenthes alata. The sequence continues at coordinate 1,680 of JAOVVI020000889.1, read as the reverse complement.
GCCAGCTTGCATGCTCTTTTCCCAAACGCCTCCTTTCGAGGGTTTTCTCTTCGGTGTTTCTTGCTTCTTTTCATGCAGGGCGCCATTTGAGTTAAGTCTTGATTGGAAAGATTCTAGGTATCCCTGAGGCTTGGTGCTGATGTCTTGCTGACGGTATTGTGAACGTGACCCTTCACGTTAATGGATCGTCCACCTTTGCTTTGGCTATAAATAGGTGGAGCCTCCGTGCTCCTCGCCATAGATCATCCTTTCTTTAACCAAGTGATGCGAGTGATTAAGTGAAGAGAGGGTCCTCGGCCGCCATGGTGGAGGACCTGTGGGGGTCCTCTGGGGCTAAGAGCTACTTTTAGAGCTTGCTCAGAGTCCATGTTGCTGCCATTCGAGATCAGTGGAAGTCTTGGGAGACTCGAAGTTGTAGTTGGAGCTCACCATTATGTCCCTTCTAGGGTTGTTCCCGTGTCCGCTTGGTTTTTGGGCCACTGCCATGCCCCGCCTCCATGCTGGCATCCGATTGCAAAGCCTCTTAAGGAACTTCGAGGCGTAAGAGTTTTGCTCCGCCACATCGTCTTGAGGGGGAGCTCTTGGTCCTTGGTTCCTTCCATCATAGGGTCGTTTGCGAAGTTTGCTGGAGGAGGTGCTTTCGGAGTTCTGCCGTGGTCGGGCCATCATTGCCATTATAGGTTGGGCTTTACCCTCATAGGCTACGGTCCGTTTCGGTGGAGAATCTCCTGTCGGGAGGCCTTCCCTGTGAGGGTGGTGGCATCTCGCACCTTCCTTCGTTCAGGAATAGCTTTATTTTCTTCTGCTGTGGCGCTCAGCCCCTGGTTTAAGGATGCTTTAGTCGCTATTGTATTGCTCTAGCCTGTCCTCGAAGAACAAATTTACGAGCCAGTGTCGCTGGGTAGTTGTCCCATTTGCTCATTTTTTCCTTCTTTATCATATACATTTGTCGATGTAAGTTTTGTACTTTGTAAAGGAAATTAATGAATGAAATTTTGAAACTTTGCTCTTTCTTTTGCCTTCTGTCTCCAAAGTTTTGACTTTGTTGCATGGTTTTTGCATTGCTGGAATGCCTGCGCGCAGTTGTGACCTGCTGGTCATCCGCCAACTTGATGGTTCAACTTTGTGGGGATTTGAGGTGTGGCTGTCTGTCTTGATGCTTGGTCAGGGGATGGCCGGTCGGATTGGTCCCAGATTTGCCAAGTCAGAAATGATCGGTTGATTACATCCTAGGAGTCGCACGCCTAGGGGCACCACGCTTGCTTGGACGACGAAGCTGCTTGCGTCCTCCAGGTAAATGCTGTCTTTGAGGCAATGGATTGCCGGTTTGGCACTGTTGCGGCCAAGGTGACTCAGGGTTAGTAGTAGGTCAGCTCCGCCAGCAAAGGGCTATCCGTGAGCAATTGGGGTCTTTGAGAGCTTTCAGAAGCTCTGGATCGAATCGCGTCAATAAAAAATGTTCCTCGGGGGAGCCGGTAGTGGCTAGCTGACCTGTCAATCATGTGCCATAGATTGGGGAAAATCAAAGACCGGGTTTCGGCCGGCTTGCGGTTCTTCATATCAGTCTCTACTGGAGAGTAATCTTTTCGGAGGCTTTGGGTCTCCATGTCGACCTCTCGGCTTCTGGGAATGTCGGGTGGCTCGTGCAACACTGCTAGTTGTGGCTGGTGAGATTACTTC
>JAOVVI020000888.1:0-25761 GCA_028571085.2 Nepenthes alata | reverse complement strand
AAGTATATTTTTCTGATTTGATAGCCAACATTCGAACTAGTAGCTCGCTTTGGCTGATTTTCATTCCGATGCCTAATAAAGCTCTCCAGCCGAATAACAACATAGCACTAGAAGCAGAACCACTCCGACATCCAATATCCATTTTGCCAGTTTGGTTATTAAGGCCATAACGCCACATGCTTTCCCTCAGTATTTCACCAATGCATATTTAGCTAAGCCTGTCATGCACACGTGAAGTGCAAGTCTCAATAAGCCCTACATTAAATGCTTATGACTTCGTATCATTTGGAAGCTGACAAAATATAAGCATACCTTTCCTTTAAACATACCAGAAATTTAAAATATAAACCTTCTGGTATGGGGGCTCAATATCAACTTGAGTATCACTCATTTCAACAAGTCCTTGTACATAATTTGTTCTGTGTCTTTGAACGCTGGGGGCTCCACTCTACAACTCCCATGTAATCGAGGCTGTCTAGCATTCTCAGAAAAGCTAGTGGACTGATAACCTCGTAGCCTGAGTGGCCACCAGTGACAAGTTCTAACGACGACCAATAAATCGATTGAATCATTAAGCACTGATGAAAGCCAAGAGCGATATGATCCACACCGCTTCAAGAACACCAACAGCGATTTCAAGTCGAATCCAAGTGAGTTTTGCATGGATCATACTACTTGCTTGAATTATATTTAATTAATAATTATTTTATCTGCTCATGGTGACCTAGATTGCCCATAATTCGGATAAATCTTCATTCACCTGTTACAAAACCTTGGTGCTAAACCAAACGGCCCAAAGACAGTCGAATTTAAATCTCGGTTCCGTAACGAGCAACCCTTATGAGATCGAGTTTGAACTTCGATCCCGTTACCGAGTGGCACATGTGTGGTCGAACTTAGAGCCTTATGGGGCTTTTCAGCATGCGTACGATAACTCTCTCCTAAAGGGATGAGTACCATCGGTCAACAAAGGTCAACAGACTAAGACGAGATGCCTGAAACCAAGACATCCTTTAATAGAACTGAGCACCGATGGATACATGCGGACGATAGCCTAGGTTAGTAAAAGCTTGGCGATGATAGCCTCAAGGCTTAGCCAATAACCACCCACTCTCAATGCTACGACCTTCTCCTGGTAGGGGCAAGCGCGACTAATCAAGACGTATTCGCCTATGCTTGACAATTGTAGCATCAAAGCCTAGATGGCAACCTCATGGCCGCAACCTTCCATCACAAGAATAGTGAGGTCGCGGATATTACCATTGTAGCCCACTAGAAATCAATAATGACAACTTCACACACTATTTCTCAAAGATGGTAAGCCAACAAAGCTAGACCTATGGCAGTATCCCACCAGAAGTATACCTAGGGTTACAAATTTTGAACCATTTGACATGGGGGGGGCTAATGATTGGTTCAGTAAACTGGACCCAGAAAAGATATCTACGAATAAAGTAAATACCCAATAAAATTCAGTATAATTTGAAATCCGAGAAATGCCCAAGTAAGCCCTAGATGGCAGTCCTTACTAATTCAGCCCAAAGACAGCCCAGCGGCTCAACAATTTCAATCCAAAAATCGAGCCCATGTGCCATACAACTTACTATAACCGGTTGGATAAATCTTTGCAAAATAACTGCCTACTTCCTACAATTGGAAGCAACCTACCATAACTAATCCAACTGCCATTCACCTCTATACCTACTCCTTCATTCCCGAGAAGAAGAAAGAGGGATTATAGGCTTTATCCAGTAATTCTAGGAAGGCACTGCCCTCTAAGTCCTTCCAGAAGCCATCTTTCTTACAAAGTCGTCAAACCCCTTAGGAGTCCATCCAAGCAAAGGATATCCATTCAGGGGATCTTTCATTTAAGTGCCTGACCATCCCTAAGGGGCATCCCGGCAATACTTGGACGATTGGACAATATACAATAGTGCTCACTCTTTAGCATATTTTTGCCTATTAAGACGCTCCTTAACTGGGAGCACATCTAAGACGCTCCTCAGTTAGACGCACCTCTAAGTCGCACTTCTATATGGCACATCCGAATGTTCGATCTACCGATACATGTATCATCTATATATATTTTTATTTACTTGAAAAGATTTCTAACTTGAGTGTCAAATAATATACGGTGGGACCAATTCTTGCTATTATTTGAATTCTCGTTTTCAATTGTGTTGTGTATGACTAAGGTTGGAGACTATGGAAAGCGGATCTATACCAGATCGACCCAGTATGATGATTCGATTTGCTGTCCCCTAATTGGTATGACAATTTAAATTCGTGAATGACAATACAATTTTAAATAAATAAATAAATAAATATATATATATATTTACATTTTATATTCCATTTGATTTTTCATTCATTCAATTTAACCTCAATATCAACAAAAATGTGCTCTATTTTTAAGAAAAAAATATTTTATGAATAATAAAAAAACATATTTATATAGTTAAAAAATTTTTACTTCAAAACTTTATATATATATAATCAATTTGGATAACCATTAACTTAAAAATCGGTAGCCCAATTGAACTAAAATCCAAATAAATGCATCGTTCGGTTTGATTATTTTTGGTTTAGTTTTAATAATTTTTTATTTAGATTATTTTGTCAATAGTTTTTTCAGCACCCATTGATAAAAATTAGGGTTATCACTTATCACATTTGGAATTGTACAAAACAATAATTTCAATTATTTTATCTTTGATTTATATTTTAATATTAGCTTTATTAGATAAAATTCAAGTCAAATCGGCCAATTTTATACATGATATCAAAATGTTTAAGAAATTTTAAAAATCAAAGTAAAATATGTATCTAATATAGGAGAATGTTATATACGAATATACGGTGTATTTAATAATTCTTTATTTTATATGAAACTGACAGGAATATAAAAACGAAAATAAAAAATTAATAATAAAATTTAGAAAAAAAGAACTAATTATATTTTTGGCATTTTTATTTCGTATTAATTTGTCTTGGCTGGGTAGACTCTGTACCGTTTCATTAGTTTTGTAATGAGTATTGATTTGTGCGTAGTCGCCGGTCGGAGTCGCCAATTTCCAACTATACTGACCTCCCTGGCGCCACGGCGCCCCACCACGCCGGTCCTCTTCAGCTCTCTCCCACCGTTTGCGCTCGCGCGCGGATTGGCACGTGAATACCTTCTCACTCCCTCTCGAAGAAAAGAATTTTGCCACAGTTTCAGTCGTTTCCTCGCCCTCCGCGATCAATCTCTCAAATCGCTCGTTTTGATTCGAAGTATTTATTTCCGAACACCTCTAATTCAAGGTGAACACTGGACTATCATGTCTTAGGGATACAGGTTTATCTCCGATTCTTGTCCGCGTCTCTATTTTAACTTCTGTCAATGTCACTGTTAAACTATTGTTCCTTTAATATGGATGCGATCACCAAAATTTCGCCTCTGTAATAATTTCTCTCTATATTTCTCGCTATCATGAAGAAATAGATATCCTGAATTGTCAATTTTACAAACGAGGATGCTAAGTGATGTATATCAGGAAAAAAAATTGATTTTTCCCACATTGCTGTTCTAATTGTATGTGAGAATAGAATAGAGCAATGCAGTTCGTAGGTTGGTCAATTGCTTTGTATATGTACGTCAAATTAAATTTCGAATCGGTGATGGAAATGTTTCTACTTTAGATTTAGGTGCAGATTGTTCGAATTGTCTCTCAATTTTGGTGGCCGGGGCTCAAGGGGTTGGCATCGAATTAGTTGGATTCATAGACTTGATTGGATTCAAATGGCTGGAGGCAATACGTCGGAATTTGGGATAGCGGCTCAGTCGATTCCTGTTCTTTACGGGAGATCAAAAGGTGCAAATATATAATCTAGATATCTATTACGAAATATAATATTGGGAATCTATTGATGGCATCAAGCAAACAATCATCTGAACTATTTCCAATGCTGTTCGAAGGATCTATGATGGTTTTTTTGTTTCTATTTTATGGAAGTGTCATTTTGGTCTGGGACAATTTTTTCCCTTGAAATTTATGCCTGCCCTTAGTTCTGTAGCATACGAACGCTCTCTCTGTGGCAATATAAACTAGGACTTCTCCACGCTGGTAGCTGACAACTTAAAGCTTGATTTCCATCATGTCTTCCTTCAAGCGTTAATTTACAGCTACAGAGTCTTCTTTTGATTGTATTAGGTGGACAACTCATGCTAAGAATTCCTAGAACCAGTGGGAAATAAGACAGTATTTTTTCGGCAGTGCTTTCTTTCATGTCATGCATTTCGTTCTTCAATTGTTCATGAGTCATGGAGTGATTACATCTATAGAAAGTTTCAGGATTGACGTGTTACTTTTTCTGGCTCTTTCAAATTCGTAAATTTTTTATCAGCTACTCTGATGATTTGACTTACACTGTGGTTAAACAGCTTGGTATCAGTTTACGCAGCAGAAACTTCCAGCTTGCAAACCTGTCCTGACACCAGCATGCGTGAGTAACAAAAATATGCTATTATTAATCTCTCATGCCTATTGATTTGGCTAATTTACATACTTTCCTGTTTACAGGTTATTTCTATATTTCTTTTGCTGAGTGTCATTTCCCTTCCTCTTGGACTTGTTACTCTTCAGGCTTCACGAAGTGTAATTTTCAGCTGCAATCACCCTGTGTATTGTGCATTCTTTTAACAATAACTGAACACCAGCAATTTATGTTTGCATTCCTGCAATAATGTTCTACTCCTCTTTGCTGGCAGGTTGTGGAAATTGTGGATCATTATGATGCTGAGTGCATACCTGATGCATTTCAAGGAAATAAAGTTGCATATATTAGAGACAGCTCCACAACCAAAAATTGTCATCGTTATTTGAAGGTGAGATCTGCCTTTGCACATTAAATCATGACAATTATTAGTATGATCAGTGACTACCTCTATTGATCCTCTTTTGTGGCTTAGTTTTCTTTCTTTTTTTTTTTCTGTCCAAAATTTATGTGGAAGTCTGCAATTGGATATGCACACACTTCTTGCAGCATGAATTCTTCCTAAAAATTTTCAGTGTCTCATAGTATTGTTATCAAAGAAAGTTCTAACCATTCTGCCACTGTTTTCCCTGATATCATTTCTCTGGTGGACATTTAATGGTGTTTTTTGAGTATAATGTTGAACTGCTGATAAATTTTAATTGCCTCAATATTTTTTTGGTGTAAATGATGCATCAAGTTATGATAATACCTCTCTGAACGAACCTTTTTTGCCTTGACTCTTAAATTATGTAAATGAAATGGCAGATTTATTGTCTGAAGCACTTTCTATAGATGCTCATGTTAGTACTTATGTTTTCTTGGTGCAATATATCCCTTTCCATTTAAAACTTGTCTTGCAGGTGCCAAAACGTATGAAAGCCCCTATTTATATTTATTATCAGCTTGATAACTTCTACCAGAATCATCGTCGGTGAGAGTTCCACTCTCTCCCTCCCTCCCTCCTCTCTCTCTTTGTCACACACATGCATGCACACACACAGACACACACAGACACACACAAAAACAAAATTTAAAATTTCCCCATCTTTAATTTGGTGGAGTTAGTGCTGGGCAGGATAAGAATATTAAGGGTAATTGCAATTAAGGGTTGTATTTTGTATTTAATAGCTGCTGCTTTCCAAGAAAGGAATTGTAAATTTGTCAATTTGCCTGGGGTAGTTTCATTAGAGATTTCCATAAGCTTTTGAGATATGTATAGATAATTTTATGCTTATTTGCTAGGCCATTACTAAAGAAATTTATAATTACAATTTTCGAGGAAGTTGTTCCACGGAATGCCTTTGTTTTTTAACTTAAATACTTTGCAACCTATTATCGTATATAAAGGGCTGTAGTATCTCTATCACACAATGTAATTGGAGGTATATTCCCAAAGATACTTGGCAACACTCTGCTTTTTTTGAGGAATTGTGTGATGCAATTGTAATCTGTTGGTGATGCCTCTGGATCCCAGGTGTATGCCTAGAAACCATATTGTGATTCCAGGGATTATTTTTTTTCTCCCTTATGTCATATCAAATCCCAACACCCTAAAGGGCCCAACCCCTTTATTTTAGATCTGGCTTGTCACAATTGAACTTTATAGCCCTCACAACAATCCAATGTCCTTACCCTAGGCTGTGTTGCATTGGGTTTGTTATAAGCTCAGTTGTGAGGTACCATAAGGTGGGGGAATCCTATGTGCATGGACAATAGTATTATGAGCGCCCAAAGGAGAGGATTGGAAACTGTTGGGAAAGACATCTTTTTGAAAAGAGTTGTATGCTAAAAAAGGAAATAAGTCTATATTTGGATTCTGGAGTATTCTTCCAGATTTCAATATCCCACAGCAGATGGGGAGCTATTGAATACAGAAGGATGAAGATGCCTTGATGCAAGAATGGATCAAAGCCATCTATTAAAAATGAATTGCCAACCTTGAGCTTTACTACTTTAAAGAACATCTTGATATACCTATCTTACTGGAGAAAATAGTCAAATTCACGGGTCCTATCAATCCAATTCAAAAAGCAGCTGGCTTTAGCCTTATTCAGTCAGGAAAACACCAAAAGTGGTAGACAACCAGTGTAAAGAAAGAGCTACTGATGTGAACATCATGGATGAAGAGATTTAATTTTATTTTCAAATTAGATTTAATTTTATTTTCAATTAAAAGAGATTTGATTTTATTTCTCATTTGATTTTATTTTCAAATTAGAAGAGAGTTGATTTATTTCTCATTAGATTTTATTTTCAAATTAGTAGAGTTCGATTTTATTTAATTAGTAAAGATTTTATTTGATTTTTTTTTTTAATTTTAGGAAGTTATGTCATATTTAGTTAGGAAATTTAATTTATTTTTAAATTATTCTAAGATTAATGTTTCTCTATATAAGGATCATAAACTCTATTATTTGAGGCATAATTAATAAATTTAATGAAATTTGAGTGATTGTGATTTTCTTTCTTTCTTTCTGTTGGCCTCTATTTATCTCTCTCACCTAATCTATTCTTCTCTTTTCCTTGGTTCTCCTTCTGTTTCTTTCTCTTCTCTCAATTTCTTCTCCTTCCTTTCCCCTACTTTCCCTGCATCAAATTTAGTATCAGAGAAGGTTCTCCTTTCCTGCATCAAATTGTGATTGTCTTTCTTTTCTCTTATTCCTTCTGCTTCTCACCTCACTTTGTTCTCTTCCCATTCACCCTCTTTTTCCTTCTCTCCAGCCTTCCCCTTGCCACCCCTTGCCTGTATCACAAAGGATTTAGAATCAGCCATTAGTTGGAGCAACTACTGCGAGTAGAATGACCACGTCTACATTACATACTGCTACCTTGTGTGCTCGCTTCATTGGATAGGGGTGCAAATAGGTGTGCGGACTAGCAAATGTGTGGGGTGATGGATTGGTGCTAGAAGTGTCAGCCCATTTGAAGGATTGCGTAGCCACTCATCTTGTGGTTGGGGAATTGACTAAAGAAGTTTTATTCGATGGGGTTAAGTCCCAGCCATCCGAGAAGAATTGATGCGGACATCATATTAAGAAATTTGATTTTATTTCCCAATTGATTTTATTTTCAAATTAGAGGAGATTTGATTTTTTTTTTCATTTGATTTTATTTCTAAATTAGTAGAGTTTGATTTTATTTAATTAGTAAATATTTTATTTAATTTTTTTTATTTTAGGAAGTTATGTCATATTTAATTAAAAAATTATATTTATTTTTAAATTATTTTAGGATTAGAATTTCTCATATAAAGACTCTAAATTCTATTATTTGAGGTATGATTGATGAATTGAATGAAATTTGAGTGATTGTGATTTTCTTTTCCTATTTCTATTGGTCTCTACTTCTCTATCTCCCCTGATCTCTTTTTTTCTTCCCCCTGGTTTTCCTTTTGTTTTTTCCTCTTCTCTCAGTTTCTTCTCCTTCCCTTCTCCTACTTTCCCTTCCCTGCATCAGCTACACATGCACATCAGCAAGTTGATCATAAGTCTGGCATGATGATGGGTGGTTGAGTATCCCCAGAACCTGCTACTTTTACTTTATGATGTAAATCTCCTTCCCAATGTTGGGGAGCGAGCTACCTGAAACTAGTTTTTACAAGGAAATAATCATTGGCGAGAGAGTTAATTTCCCTATAAGTTTTAATTATTTCCAAATAAATGTTCCTCTTTAGGTCCTGTTTGGCATCAAAGTCAGCTTTGGTAGAGAAGTTTGATGCTAGATACCTTACAAAAAAGGTTTTATTTTGATAACTGGTGTCACAACTGCAAAAGGAGGCAGAGTGTTGATCTTCTCTACGTCAACAATGAGGTAGCTAGATGTCTTGTGGTGTTTTACTATGTGCTTTGATGTGTTTGGTGATGTCTGAATTCTTTTGATGAGTTTAAGGCTTGTGAAATTAAATGCAAAAGAAAGATGTAAGTGAAGCCGCTTTCGGCTCTTGTTTGGATTGTCTGGAAGGAGAGAATACTTGGGCCTTTGAAGGACTTGAAGCTTCACTGTTTGCAGTTTTGAGTAGCTGGTTAAATCACCTTTATGTGTTCGAGAAATGGATTCTTCTTTGCTCTCATGTTTTCTAGGTTGATTCTGTCAATAGTTTCTATAGTAGTTTGCTTCGTTTGCTTGTTCACATGTTCTTTGTATCTGCTATTTTGTGTTATGACTGCCTGTGACACTCTTAAAAATTTATTAATTGCCAAAATCAAAGAATGAGTGAAAAAAGAGTTGTGGATATTTAAAGTAACTGAACTTAGCTTGCGTGTTTCACCGCATTAATGGATTAGGAGAAAAACCGAAGTATGATGATATTGATGCAGAACAGCTGGATTATCAATTGGGTCTTACTGAAACTTTGGAAAGATTGCTTCATCTGGCGCAAATATTAGATCCAACCACAAAGAAGTTGGCTTTTGAAAAGTTGAACTGTCTCAAGACCAATATTTTTTATTTCTTTCTTTTGAGCAGCTTTATTGCATAGTCTGATGGTTCGATACCTTGACAAGTTTGGTTCTAATATTAACTGCATCTTAAGATTGTTGGAAACATTAGAATTTCTAAACACCTTCAAATTAAAATCTGTTGGTGGTTTTGAAAGGTTGGATAGACTGGAATTAAAGGTGAATAGGTAAAGGGGAAACAAATAGAAAAATCCTGTACTTGCTTCAGTCATTGGCCTGCAATGGAGAGCTCATATGTCACATTCACAAGAAAGTAGAAGGCAAGATGCCTATGTCATTTCTCAGCCATTTTTACTTTTGATCACAAATGATAATAGCGTTTCGAGGCAGTGGCATTGGGAGCAGGCAGCCCTTTTATAGGCTAGGTGTCACTGGGGATTAAGTGTTCTACACTAAATGATACTGAATGTCTTAATGGTGTAATTGATGACACTGAAAACCTGGAATCATGTTCCTTATAAATGATGGATATTCTAGAATGTCTAAATTGTTTCACTGTGAAAGGCATGTTTAAGATGCTTCGGGCTGGTCATCTGAATCTATGTAGTACTTTGTGTAAAAACAACTAGATAAGGTTCAGTAAACCAAGACTCAAATTTTGCCCTATCCTATGCTCACTATATCATGAAAGAAGAAAGCAACACAAACCCTCCTCAGCTGTAATGTCCTTAAGATAGAAAGAAAGTTGTGGTTGTACTCGTGAATTCCAAATTTCATTTCATATATCTGATAAAAAATTATACCTGACAGCCTCACAATGAAGTGCCCAACAGTGGATCATCTTGATGCTAAACAGAGTCGAATAGCACTAATTACCTGCCATTTGGATACAGCCTTTTAACGTATCCAAAAACACACCATTCAGATAGGACCCCAAGATTACCACTGCATTCCTTTATTTCATAATTGGCTTCAAACACAAGATGAATTAAAGTCAAAAGTTGTTCCCCAATTCATCTCATTATTCTTTGTGGTACAATACTTCAGGAGATTTTGCTTCATTTTTCATATACTCTGGATGTTGCAGAGTAAAAGATGTGTAGCTGGACATTATTGCTTCCAAATGCATATTTTCAAGGTCTGGTTGAGTTGCCCCTCAGCAGACGGCTATTGACATGGATTAGGATTATAGCAGTAGGATAATAGCAGTAAGCCAGTAATGTAGGGAACTTAAAAAACGTAAACAGAGACAAGGTCTGGACTGCAGTTTGACAGAAGAGGCAGAAGGCATAATAGGGGCAGTTTAAAGGAGCTAATTTGCAGGTGCAATTCACCATATGCATGTTCAAAAAAAACCGAAAGGATTTTCTGAGATATGGTGTATGGAAGAAAAAGGGATGAAAAGCAATAGATGGATAGTAGGAGGATGAATTGTATAGGTTTTGATAAGGTATGCTTTGTTTTTCATAACAGAGTAATAATGAGACTTGGTACTTGCAATAGATGGGCTTAGCCAATGGCGCTTTTGCTAGGCCTGTTGTACATGTAACATGTCACTCACAGAAAACTGAAAGTCCACACTTACCCAGAAAAAAAGGCCTCAGGATTCTTCCCTGAAAACTATGCTGTTGTAGGTTCTGACTTCCAAGTGATAATTAGTAGACTTACAAATGCCATTCTTTTATTTGTGTGTCTAACTAGTCATTGACATTTCTGTCAGTTTAAATTTTTAAATGCTTTGACCCTTTCTTCTCATTGGTTGTCATTGACTGTTTATTTTTGTTGCAAATGATTGCTTATGGAACCTAATCTTCTAGTATCCTTAATCTGTGTTTCATTCTTTCATTCATGCTTGAAAACTTGGGTTCTTTCAGTTATGTCAAAAGTCGAAGTGATAAACAGCTTCTATATGGACTAAGGCACTCTGACACAAGTACATGCAAACCTGAAGAATTGAGCAATGGGATTCCTATAGTCCCTTGTGGGTTGATTGCATGGAGTTTGTTTAATGATACTTATACCTTCAGACGTGGGACAGTGGAATTAAAGGTCAACAGGAACAACATTGCATGGAAGAGTGACCGGGAGCACAAATTTGGAAAGGAAGTCTACCCTTATAATTTTCAGAATGGGAGTCTAATTGGTGGTGGAATTCTGGATCCGCACATTCCTGTAAGTAGCATTGCACTTGTTTTTTTAGTTCAGAATCTTGGAAAAACCAATGCTCCATGTGGTACAGGCAACTAAAATCACCTGCCACATATTATCTTCTTTCTAACTTTTCATGGATTATTATAACAATTTGTCCCAAGTTATTTTTCTCATTTCATGTAGTCAAACTCTTGAGTTCTTTCATTTTCACTGTTCAGGAAGCACCTTATATATTCACATTTTTAGATATTCATAGAGCCAATTCTGTTGTACAACAGCTTCTCAAGAAGCCATTCTTTTCTATCTGCAGTATCTGTTTCATTAGCCTGAAGAACTTGTTTATGATTACAGAGGGGCAAGTTAGATCATGTCTATATGAATATATGGCAAATAAGTGCTGAAAGTTGTTGAGGAACATTTTTTTGTGATTTTTCACAGGAAGATTAATATGTATCTCAAGAGTTAGAAGAACTATAAAGTAGCTATCTTAGAGAAAATAGCCAGCTTTCAACCGAACCATCTCATGGTTGGGAAATGTAATGTCTTTAGACAGCAGATTGCTTCAAACAAAGAGTGTATGACGTAAGCAAAAATGCTATGATACTGCCATCAGCAAACCAATCGTAGGATTATTTAGTTCCAATTTACCTTCATGATGAAATGCTCAAAAAGCCCCTTTTGACCTATCTGAGTAGCCTATGCAACGACTCCATAATCTAGAACATTGATACATGAGCAAGAGGTGAGTTTTTCTATCCTCTGAAGCACCAAACTATGCGATGAGAATCCCTCGACAAATCCAGCATCACCATGAGACTTGAAATCCCATCATTGTAATGACAGAATAGAAAATTGCAATTAGCATCCAAAAAAGTTCACATATCTCATATAAACCTTCAATTCCTCCTCCACCCCCAGACCTCATTGCTGATTTTTCAGAAATATGAGCCCTTCATTACTTACCACAGCCACCCCTAATTGGGGTTGCAGAGGCTGAAGAGAAAAAAAAAAGATGTTCTGGAAGTCACCCGGAAGAAAAAGTTTTTATAATTTGAAGAACTGATGAGTTTAACTAGGGCATTTGTGCTAAGCAACCAGAAAGGATGAAAACAAGGAATAGATCTGATGCAGACTTGAATCTTAGAGTTTAACACACTTTTAGGTCTGGATATTAAAGGTTTTGTTGGGATTTTGTGACTCTGGTGTGAATTTACAAAGTGCAAATTGTTTAATTAGGTTTTGAATATGGAGAGACTTGAGAAATTGGATCTTAGTTTGAAGAAGGAAGACAAGAAGATGTACAGAGGAGGAGAGAAGCCTAGGATTGTAAAAAGTCCACTCCCGTGACCATGAATTTTACAGTGCCAAAGAGAAGTAAATTTTTTTCATTAATAATCCGCCTCAAACATGAGAATGCCCTATATATGCCGAAACTATATCCTAATTTAGCATGGCCTCCAATTGGAAAGTTAAGTAATTTCCTGACTTGAATCTAGATTTAACACTTATGTAGACAATATCCTATTTTGACTTGTTAAGACTCCTAAAAATCACCATAAAATGACCAAAAAAATTTACTCCCCCGGCAAATCAGCAATTATTTTCCTTCTTCTCAATCCTGATTTTTCTTCTGCATCAATCATCCTTATTATAAAAATCTTGGTGGCCATCACTGTTGTATTTGCCCCTCGCTGAATTGATAAGCATAATACACATGATCGTGTAAATTCACCTCTTCCTTTGGGTATGAGAAGCAAAGGTTGACTAAGCCTTCCAAGAAATTCTCAAGTATCTTTCCTGTGTCTTTTCCCCCAGTGTCTGACATTTAAGAGAAAAGGCGATTGCATCCCTCTGAATTGGAATTTAATTCACTAACTGGTTTACGTTCGAACTTCCAAGGCCAGCCCAAACTTCCAAAGAGGGGAGATTTACCTTAACCGTCCTAGGAGCAATATATAATGATTAATTGCAGGAATTCCTTTGAAGAAGAGGTTTCTAAAACATCCAGTCCTGGATAACCAATCTTCCTTTCTGTACTCAAATAGCACTGAAGTTGCCCATTACCAACAATGAAATACCAATAGAAGCAGCAAAAGCAGACTTCTGTCCACAATGAAGTCCTTTTCCCTGGTTTATTAGGAGCATAAGTCATAGGCATAGACACAATACCTCTGAAGTTACGATCCTTACCACCTTTCCATGCACACTTGATCAGAGCCTCTCAAATAAGTAACATCTTGGAACTCTTGGTTCCACAGCGGCCAGATTCCCCTAATGACTTAAAGACAAGCTTCAACTAGGAAACAAAATAACAAGAAATTATATTAAATCCTCCTAAATTAACAGAATAGAGTGCAAATAAACCTGCCTTTTAGTAGATCTATGCTTCCTGTAATTATGCTTCCCATAAAAGCTATCAATGTCATCATCAGAGTGTGGGTCTGTACTATGCACATATTGATGTACTAACTAGATTACATGAAAGCCTATCAGTGAGAAAAAACTCTATTATAGATTTTGATCTGAGGTTATTGGATCAGCTTTTTGTAAGTTGATACTGATGGGCTTCTAATTTGCATCTTTGGGTTGTACATGGATCAAAATGGCATCAAAGTACAGACAATCATTTCTGAAATGACTGCGTAATACAGTTGATTTTTATTGTTTCTTTTACCTCTGTTGCTGGGAGAGCACAAGAGTCCTCTAGAATATGTTTGGGTACGATTAAGTCAATATTTGAATGAGTTGATTAAAATTCTTGCAAATGCACACTTGCATAAAAAGCAAACCAAATTCCTTTTTGCAAATTTCATTTTTTCTATGACAAGCCCAATTTTAACTGCTCTTGGTTGTCTTGGTTTTTAAATTTTCACACCATGGGATGCTGTTGGAATAAATCAGCTGAGTGATCAAGAGGATCTCATTGTATGGATGCGTACAGCTGCTCTTCCTAGCTTCCGAAAATTGTATGGAAAAATTGAGGATGATTTGGATGAAGGGGAAGTTGTAGCGGTAAATGTTATGAACAACTACAACACTTACAGCTTTGGTGGAAAAAAGAAGCTTGTTCTTACTACTATGACGTGGGTGGGAGGAAAAAATGACTTCCTTGGACTAGCCTACATCTTTGTTGGTTCTTGCTGCATACTCATATCAGTCATATTCATCTTTCTTCATGTGAGGAATCCCAGGTGATTTCTTATATTTGGTGAAATTTCTGAGTTCTTAGAATCTTATTTTTTTAAGTAAATTTGTTCAACATGCAATAAGCCTGCCAGCTCAGCTTGGCGCTGTTTAATGTTTCTGTTTCTTGACCACTAACTTCTCTTATTATTGTCAATTGAATTATTTTTTTTGGGTGATATTTTACATCACTACAGTTGGTCTGCATTATGTAATGTGTGTTTCAGTGTATTTTGCATAGTACTGTTCGTCTGTAAGTTCCCAAATTCTGTGTGCTACATTCCACATCTTTTGTTCTACTGTTCTCAATTTGTCCTCCCTCAAAGGTTTCAAGTCTAACAATCCATTTTAGCAGCAACCATTTGAACTCAGAAATCAATACATTCACCAATTCCATCTGCAATTGATACATGTATCAACCTAAGACATTTTAGGAACTTTGAACACCTATATTAGAGGAGGCCAACCCCCAACTCTACATGTTTATCTGTCTATATGCGCTGAGCCAATCCAGTTTTGACCTACTCAAGCACGGCTCACCACCTATGAATCCCTACTTTAAGTTCTCTAGCTTAATTAAGCTCTAAAAATACTACTCGTACTTGTCTTGGTTAATAGTCAAGCTGAGTTCAAATAGTTCAAGGTTTAATATTTAATGTCAATTTACAATTGAAAAAACAACCTATTTAATTTTCACTGACAGAAATGTATGAAAGTGGATGGGGGCGCCAACTTTTGAACTAAATCAATATGTTCAGCCTTATCATACTTACTTTGACAGCCCATAAAGCAGGGGCCATCCTTTTACTGTAGGGAAAGGTTTACCCATACTTTGGCTTGTACCTGGCGCAACATGTCCTACAATGGGGCATTATATCTAATTGGACCTTCGTTATTCCCAATTAAGAAATGCTAAAAAGATGTGGGCGTGGGTATATCCACCCTACTCTCAAATTAAAGAATCTTGCTTTATCCCCATTTAAGTTGGGAAATTGCCATCCAATTGTTGTAGAGTAGGTTGGACCATTTGTGTGGTGGGGTGAATTGCCCCTCCTTGCAGTTGACAGAAATTCTTCTAATCTATGCAATGTAGCTTGTCTTACAGGCATCATATGAAATTTCCCTTTTTAGAGGTGTTTGATGATCCTGTAATAACTCAATATGCATTTCTTTTTTTAAGAAATCAACCCGCTTTAACCTTATGTGTTGTATAGTCTTTTCTTCAGTTTGTTGAATTATAAATCCGAGGTATCCAATTTCTGTTATTTTTCGGACTTTTTTTTTTAATCCTGTTTATTATTTCATCTAGAATCAGGTAATTGTGTTTGATGTTCTCTTTTCTCCTACTTATCGTAAAAATTTATATTCCAGTCTTTCTCCATCCCTTCGGCAACATCCCACTTGTTTCATCTGTGAACAAAATCATCTGTGGCAATGCATAACTTGAACCAGCATCAGCTTGCTTATTTTGAATTAGATCCACCTATAATATCATGATGGCAAGCACTCTAATTAGTGGTGGAGCTAGGAATTTATTCCAATTCTGTTTCCTATAAGTCTCATTACATCATTGGAAAAAAAGGAGAGCAATGAATTAAAATAAATTTGACTAAAAAAATTCTACTGATTAACAAACAAGTATACATGATGCCTTCTTCACAATTATTATTGAAAAGCTTTCATATTCTCGGTTATATTTTGGGCATATATTTGAGCTTTATAATAATTTCTCTTTGGTATTTATGAGTCAGTCATAAATTTCTTACCAGAAAAAGAAACGATTGCAAATTTCAATTTTTTCTTCAAATTAGTGATTATTACCTCTCCTAGATCTCAATCATTTTCATGTCACTTATTCTCTAATGCATATAAATAACAACTAAATTACAACAGACAACCAATTATAGTTGATAAAGCAGTTAGGACCCAAAGCACAAACTAGCACAAGAAAAAAGAAGAAGAAAGGGAGTATGGATGAAACGCTGCAGCAGGAGACAACTGAAGGGAGTCATTTGACTTTTGCAAACCTGCTTTTTTCTTGCTTAATAAATTTGTCATTTGAGAAATAAGTATTGACAAGATGCTTAGGGAAATTGATTGGAGCTTCATTATTTAAACTGTTATCCTTTTCAAGGTCAAGGGTTCAAAATCCTGATTGTTTTTCGGCTCAGCATTTTAAGCTAAAAGAGAGAAGAACCTCCTTGTTGGGTTATTAAATCCAATGTGAAAGGTGCATTGAAATTGTGTTGGGTGGATTAATGTGTTTAATTTATTTTATTTAGTATGACACTTGAATTATGTGTGATACATGATTTAGGGAAGTGAGATTCATGTTCTCTATTCTATTAGAGAAGTTGAGAGGACAGTTTGAACTAGTTCAAATTATGCGTGAAGTTTGGTGTATTATGTGTGCCGAAATAATCCAATTCAAGTGTAATTGACTGTTTGTGAATTATACTCTCTCCAAAACAAATTTCCACTAAATTCATTTACCAACTGTATCTGTGTCTTGGGCTTATGCTATCACTTCTATTGTTCAATTAGACCCAGAAAAAAGTTGTTACTACTTTGTCAGGAAGCCAGGTCCTTCAAATCGTACCTCAGGCAAGCCTCATAACCATGTTGACTACAGCAGCAATAATAACTCCCCTGCTTATTGTTCTATTTATTTAGTTTTCCCCCAAACTACTCTATGTGAAAGGCTTGTCCGCCTCTGAAGCTAATGAAGCCTCTTCATCAAATAATATATTTTTTGAGAAGAAAACTGGCAACTTTTGTGAGTTGTTTTGTACAGAAATTCTATGTAGTGCGGCGCTTAATTTTTTTTTTTTTTTGCTGGATTGGCTGATTTTGCTGAACTCATACTGACAGCATATGGTGCTGATGGGCCCTGCTGCATCATCTGTTGCAACCTTGAACTCCCTGACCCACAATAGAATGAATTGGACTCAAGTGAGCTAACTGGTCTAATTTCTCCTAGACATCCCCTCATATGGCGCATCTTCTCTTCTATAAAATAATGAGTAAATTGGGCTACATTAAAGATAATGTTAAATTTGTCCCCTACCGTTTAGATGAGCCCAAGCTTGAATGTGCCTTCTCATGCTTTTGCATATCTCCAAAGCTATGCCACCATAATGTCTTTTCTTCGGTGTTCAACTTTGCTACTAATATCATCTTATGTAAGTTTTTGGTATTCAGGAAGGTTCTGATATGACCCTTGTATTCTGTATTTTTGCAGGCCGTATGGTGACACAAGCTTATTATCTTTTAACCGGAAAAGCATTTCTGGTTGATATGGTGAGTCTCCAACATAGGTTTTACTTTGATATTGAAAAGTGCTTCTAAATCCTTTCACATTGGATGGGAGATTAAGGGTAGCCTAATCAATGGCAACCACTTGTGCAAGCCAATGACTTACTTTTTGTTCCCACTGACTTTCCTCTTTCTTTTCTATCTTAAAATAAACTTTATTGAAAATATTTCAAACAATGACTGGCACATAGTTGTAAAGTAATGGAAGCTTACTTAACCATAAATAAATAAATAAATTACGGAAGCTTATTTTTTTGCTGTGTTATTTCCAATGAACTTGCATCATATCTGCTAATTTCTAGAATGATCTGAGCAATCACCACTATTATATAAGTGCACCTCTTGAAACTTTCCCTCACAAAGAAAAAAGGCCAACAATTGATGAAGGATTGCATTCCTTTGGCTTACCAAGTGTAATACCTATTCTACATCGATTATTTTCAAAATGTCATTTCAAGCATCCCATCAGCATCACGTCAGACTGGGTTTCTTGCTTGCCGGGAACAATTGTGATCCTTGCCGCTTGGGTGAGGTGATGAAATTTGATGATGATGTGATAATGCTGTGATACTTAAAAGTATATATTTGAAAAACGAATTTCCTCATTATTGAAATGCTCCTTTTTTGGTGACACTGCTTTTTGAGAAAAACTTCCATTTGGATTGTAGTTGGTTGGAACTTCCACAGACTAATGAATAGTCTATGAAGACTAGAGCCAGCCTCATTATCTTATCCCTTTAATTGGTGGGAAGTAGCCAAAAGACGACCTTGTGTGGAACTTGCAACTGTACTATTCAAGAGAGACCTAAGGGTGCATATCATCACCGGGTTTTAGTAAGAGGCGCTGCTGTCCAAAGTTGGTACAACAGCTTTTGCACTGTTTTTTTCTGAAGAACCCTAAGCTAATCATGTGACATTATTTAGCATCATGGAAAAGCCAGGTTTATAACTTTTGATATTCTACCACTTGCTTAATTCATCTGTGGATACAAGACATGCATTTTTTTTGTTAGTTGATACAATTTTCTATCCATCTGCTAGACATCTTAGACATTGTTTTTGCCTGATGAAACAGAACAGTATGCAATTCATTTGCCTTGCTCATAGCCGTTACTGAGTTTTCCTTATTCTTGGGGGAAGAGCAAGGCTCCTCTATCTGTGTAAAGATATGAAATTTGAGTGTTGTCGTTGTCTGAGCTTGCTTGGGAAGCTGTGACGGCAGTTTGGACTTTCGAATGTGGCATTTTGACTTGTTAGCTGACCAAAGTTTTGGCAAGGAAACCTGATTTTCATGCTATGCATTCAATACATACCGGGCAACAATGTTCCTCTTTGCTGTACTCGGCAATTGTACTCTCACAGTGAGTGTTCTCCTCGACTGCTATCAAGCTTCCTTGCTCATGATTTATAGAAAATGTAAACTGATTGTTTGTATCAAAGGAAAATTTTGAACCCATTGTCATACTAACATGCATACTGTTAGAGTTGCAGTTAATTTATCGTATTTATTGTTTATTGCAATGATGCATTTCTTTCCCTCAGCTTTCAAGGTATTCGCTTGATTTGCAGTCCAAGACGTACAGGGCGCTACAACATTGGCGGGTCCAATTATTTTGGTCCTTTCCACATTGAGAAATGGCCAAAAGGTGGGCCCTCCAGGTACTAGCGTTTGGTTTGTAAGGAAAATATTTTTATACCTATGAATAAACATTTTGATAATGTGAGAATAAATATTCCGGATATTTATTTGTAGTGGTTGGTCGTAGTAGGGGGCGGCGGGCTAAGATTTTTTTCCATGATCTCTAGAAGCAAAAAAATTTATGTCCTTATAGTGTTAGTTGTTTTTATCTCTGATAATAATTATTTCTGATAATTATTAGTCATAAAGAATATTTCTTTTCCTGCACATATAACCATTGTCAAAGAATAAGAATTCTTGTGAATTGTTGATCGCACCTTTCCCACCCGCCATCCACGGTTGCTGCCACCACCACCAAACTTCCGGCCCTCTTGAACTACGTTGATTTTCTCTCTCTAACGGTAGGTAGCATAGCTTTCTTATTTTTCGGTAGACAGTACCGACGACTTCAGAGGCTGCTAGGGGAAAGAAAGTTATCAAAAACGTTCAGTTAAGTTGCTGTAGCAAGCAGAAGTGCCGAGTCCAAGCGTGGGTGGAATAGAAGAAAACCTTCTTATTAGCTTAAGCCAAAATTTAAGATTAAAATACAACCACGGGAATCTAGCTAGTAGTATTATTATCAGATGCTAGAAACCAATCTTAGAGGTAGTTGAGGGCATTATCAGATGCTAGGCGTAGGTGTCAGAAGGAAGGAAGGAAATCAACACCCATTCAAACACATGCTGGATTCTTAGAAGGCTAACCATGACAGTTTTGTGCTGGATATTCTGCCAAACAACACACACTGAGTTGCACTGCGCTTGCTGTTACGTGATTTAGGCTATGCCACGATGGTTATGGCTGGCTTGTTTGCAACTATACCTCAAGTAAAACACAGAGAATTAATGTGGGTTCCCTTTGCATCATTAATTAGTCTTCACAAGCCTAGCCTCCCCATCATTTCTATGGAAATATATAAACTCTTTCACATCCTAATTCTCTCACCAACCAGCCCCATCTAGGAAGAAGATCTCTGCAATTCTCTCTCCACTTTCAGGCGTTTCAAAGATTCAGAACAAGAAAAATGGTGAAGGGGGTGAGATACTTGCAGAGCACAAATGAGCAGAGAATGAGAATGGAGGCTGCTCCATCTCTTCTCCTTTTCATTGTCAAGCATTCATGACCTAAGCTAGAGACAATTGCGCCCAAGGGAATTGTTATTCTGCTTCCTTCGGTTTCAGCAGTGCTTTCTTCTTGTATAGAAATGTGGCCTGACATCCAATAAGAAAGCACTCCTCCAATGCAAATCAAAGTTCATGTCAGAGGTTAATTGAGGAGCTTTGCATATTAACTAACAATTAGAGAGTGGGAAAAAATGGCAAGGAAATTAAAAAATAATAATAAAAGAAAAAATAAAGTTTTCCATATTTGAAGATTGTGCTGATTTGATGGACTTACTGATTTTATTTCCTTGGGAATTGTTTTGTAAATTGTAATCAGCTTATATAATCTAATGCATTTCAATAGACTAAAAATGCCACATAAATAATCAAAATATCTTAATAACAAATAATGGTTAAATCCTCTCGATTTTCTTTCGTAGAAAATTAAACAACAATTGCACAACAAGCAAAAATAAAGATTAAAACTATGCAAGCTACTAATGATGATTCAATATTACATTATCTCCTTGTAATATGAAATTCTCCCGAAACCCTAAACCACACAATCAAAGATATCAAGGATTTGGACGGGCAGAGTTACATAATCATTTTTTTAGGTATTGGCGAGATGAAGATTTAATACAGATAGCCCATGTGAATGCCATTAGATATCAATTATAGATCCTGAGATGCTATATAATTTTGAAATCATGGGATTCACATATTCTACTTTAGTCTGTTTGGAAAATAATATTTTTGCAGATATAAATGAATACCAAAAGAAAAAGAGCTAACAAGAATAATAAAATTTTTATGTGGTTATCTCAATTTTACTTACCAAAAAAACAAAAGTGGTTATCTCAATTTGAGGTTAGTCTATGAACTAACCCACTTTACCATTTTCTTCAAAATAATAAATGTTGACAAGAAATTCGTAAATCTTATAAATAACAAAAAAATTTATATCTTACAACTGAATAACTTTAGTTTATTAAGGATATATATATTTTTTATGTTTGGTTGTGATGAGTTTCATTTATAAGATATAAATTTTTTAGTTATTTGTACGTTTCTTAAAAACGACTTTATTATTGAATTATGGCATAAAAGGCTTGACCATATGGGTAAAAACAGGCCGCAAGTTTTATCCAAACAAGCTCCCACTCAACTTAAAAGGTACATCTCTTAAAAATCGTATTCATTGCCTAACTAGTAAGCAACTTATAGTTTTATTTCAAAGAACCTCAGTTTCAAGCAAGGATCATACTTTATAATTGATGCATTCAAATGTGCATGTCCTTTGAAAGTAAAATCTAATGTTGGTGCAATTTATTTTGTCATATTTATTGATGATTACTTAAAAAAAAGTATGAACTTATACACTAAAAATTAAAGATTAAGTTCTGGGAGTATTTAAGCACATTTAGTCCATGGTTGAAAGTGTTGGGATTAACCCGAATATATATAACTCGACGTAACGAAATAAAATTCGAACCCCCCATCAACTATCAGCCACCAAAATCGTAAACACAAAAATATGATAATGTATAATATTTTTAACGTGAAAAATTTTTTTCAACCAAGAAAAAAATTACGGGATAAATTTTAAATAAATTCACTATAAAAGTATCGGTTATAAAAACTTCTTCTGAAATCCCTTCACTACAATTTCGAGTGAAGAATAAACAATTACAATCCCTATCAACACACTCAATAACTCATAAGATAAATACAACTAGAAATAAGAATAATTAAACGAAAATGTGCTCTAAAAATCGACTCTAAAACCATGTATTTGACATTAGTAAAGAACATAATTTACATCGGACCTTAATCGGATGTTGAACCTCTTCCTATTATCTTTTTCTCTCTCATCTTTTTTTGTGTTACGCTCATTGTGTGAGAATAATTTTAAAATTTTAACCCTAAAACACATTGGGTACATTTTATACTGCTAACTGTGCTTAGGCGCCACTAGAATCGACACTTGACCTCCACTCGAGTGAGCTGCGAACACAGACCGTTCTAGGTCGCTCACTGCGTGCGAGCATCCCAATTCTCGCATGAATATTGTACGATCCTTCGATAACCATTTATTTATTGTGACACTCATAAGGAAGTGATCAAAATCCAATATAAAGAAAAATAGTTAAAAAGCATTCATTTGGACAACAAATTATTTTATCTTAAGTCATTTGCTAACTATTGGTATACTTAAGGAATTAAGCGTCAAAAGATTATAAAGAAAATCCCACAATAAAATGGTATTATAGAGAGGATGAATCGCACAATTGTTGAGAAGATTAGATGCATGCTTTCTCATGCCAAATTGCCAAAAGTCTTTTCGGGAAAAGTTACATGAACAACAGTGGATTTGATTAATCTATCACCTTCATATTTTTTGCTTGGCAATGTACCTGAGAAGGTATGGAATGATAAAAATATCTCTATGCTCACTTGAAAGTTTTTGAATGTAAGACATTTATGCATATCCCTAAGGATAAAATATCAGATTTTGATGACCAATCAATGCAATGCATTTTTTTAGCTATGGGAATGATGATTTTGGCTATAGATAATGGGATCCAATTCATAAAAAGATCATTAAAAATCGTGACATTGTCTTCTTTAAAGATCAAACCATGGAATATTTTGACAAAGTTATACTAAGTCTAATATCAGTGATCTTGTTGACTAGGAGCAAATTTCTTCACATTTGGAGCATGGAGAAAATGTGAAGGTGAAGTTGCGAAAACGAAAATGATAATAAAGATGAAAATGATGTTGATAATTAGAGAACATCAACCTTTTAAGAGGTATTCTTCTAATGATTATATTATAATTATCAAACAAGATAAGTTTCAAAGCTATCAAGAAACCATAGAAGACATAAATAAAAATTCTTAACTAAAGGACATGCAAGAAGAAATGACAACTCCTCATGAAAACATGGCCTATGAATTGGTAAAGCAACCAAAAGGTAAAAAAAACTTAAATAATAAATGGGTCTTTAGAGGAAAATATGGTCATAATGACTCAACGTACAATATATGGCTAGTTTTTAAAGGCTTTGGATAGAAAAGGGGTATTGATGTTGATGAAATTTTCTTACAATTGTAAAGATGTCGTCAATTCGTGTTATACTTGGTATAACTATAAGTATAAACCTAAAGTTGAGTAACCTGATGTTAAGATGACATTCCTTTATAATGATTTGGAAGATGAATTTACCCGAAGCAATTAGAAGGTTTCAAAAAAAGGTAAAGAGAATTTAGTTTGTAAATGGAAGAAAAATTAATGATATAAGAAATTTGATTTGTTTATAATGAAACATAGTTATTTAAAAATAACTTTCAACCATTATGTTTTTTACAAAAAGGATTTTAGAAGATAAATTTATTATTTTCTTACTCTAAATTGATAATATGTTGATAGTAAGCCATGACTTTTTTAAAATCAACAGCTTGAAGATGGAGTTATCTAAGTCATTTACGTCATTTACTATGAAGAATTTTGGACCTACAAAATAAACTCTTAAAATGAAAATTAGATCAAACACAACATTGGATCTCATTGTTGGGAGAAAACTACATCAAGAAGGTGCTCAAAAGGTTTAATGTGGACAAAGCAAAGCTCATTGGATGTCTACTTTCTACCCATTTTAAACTTATCTCATAATTGTCATACCAATGAAGAAAACAAGAAGAAGATAGAGAAAATCCCATTTGCTTCAATAGTTGTTTTTTAATGCATGGTATAGTTTGTACAATACCTAACATAACACATATTGTGGACATTGTTAGCGGATTTTTCTATAATCCAGACAAAGAATCATAGGAGGCTGTCAAATAAATTCTAAGATATCTCCAGCTTCTAATTTATGTTTATACTTTGGCAAAGATAAACAAATGTTTAATGCATTTAAGGATATTGATATAACTGACCATATTAATTCTAGAAAGTTAACATTTGGGTATATGATAACATTTGTAGGGAAACTATTTTGTGGCAATCTAGGCCACAAAGAAGTGTTACTATTTTAACTATAAAGGCTGAATTCATTACAATTACAAAAAACCTATAAAAAGGTATTCTAATTGAAATAATTTTTATAAAATTTATGCCTAAAAGAGGATAAGCATACTCTCTTTTGTGATAGTCAAATCACAAGTCATTTGAGCAAGAATTCTACTTTCCATTTAAGATCAAAGCACAATAATATTTTGTATTATTAGATTTGTGATATGTTAAACTCTGAAATAGTGTAACTTGAAAAGATTCACACAGATGATGATAGTTCAAATATAATGACTAAAGTTCTAACTAAAGATAAAAATAAAAGGTGTAGAATTATAGTAAAAATGGTGAATTTTTCTGCATAAGTTAGGAGAAAGAAAATTGTTGGTATATCCCTCATTATAATTATGGATGCTAGTCTCATGACTTAAAAATTGACGGTACATGTTTCTAACTCAATTTAAAACTTTCAAGGTTCGATAGAGTTTATGTGGATATTTGTATCTATTATATATCTATGCAAACTTTATGAAAATTTATGATAAAAGTTATGGATTTATTGAAAGTTGGTGCTTTAGAAAAATGATAATCCTTTATATGGATGATTTTCTTCTTACATTAAGAGCTTCACATAAAATCCATCATTTATTGTTGTTTTTCATCACAACCAAACATAAAACAAATATTCTCAGAGCATTTATTTCTCTATTGTGATAAGCTTCATTTGTGAGAAATAACTTTTTTGATCATTTGTGAGATTTATAAGTCTCTTGCAAATAATTGTAATCTTGAAGAAAATAGTAAAGTACATCGATTATGGACATATTTTACATTAAGGAAACCATGCAAAAATCTCACTCGTTCTTGTAAACTCTTTTTTCTTTCAATATTCATATACATTTGTTGGAATAGTATTTTCTTTAACACATTCAAAAGGTCGAAGATGACTAAAATATTACATCAAAGAGCAAGCTGATCTAACAGATTAATTTATTTTGTAATTTTTTGGAAAATAGTTCTGTGCTTTGAAAATATACATAAATGGGTATCCCAATAACGATTCAAATAATCATGTTGATTTCATGTTACACCAATATATATTTTGATGGGTACACCAATAATGGGCCGGCCCAATATAAAAAGTCAACGGAGGCCCAAGTAGAACGGTCAACATTCTGGCGGCCCACTGAAGAATGCGGCCCAGAACTGGAAAGCCCATTTGCCAAAACGGTCAACGCGGATGTTGACCACTTTGGCGGCCAACTCGTTCACAGGCGGTCAACTCAACGTTGACCACTGTGCGAAGCCAAGTTGGGCCTTTAGCGGTTTTCCTACAGTAATGGGCCCATTCCTCTGTGGCCCACAGCCCATCAGCAGATCGCTGGCGGAGCTCCCTTCG
>JAOVVI020000887.1:15054-27337 GCA_028571085.2 Nepenthes alata | reverse complement strand
TATTCTAAAATATAATTTTATGTGAAATACTCAATATATACAAATATACGAAATATGTGAAGTGTACAAAGATATTGAAAGATCCAAAAAAAAATGTAAAAGCATATCTAAAACACATGAAAATTAAATGATTATGTTGAAAACATGTGAAAATTTAAGAATCAATGACCAATGAATCAAAAAGCAAATTTTGAAGAATGAAATATACATGTTCCTAATAGCATGATACTAATATAGTACTATTCAAAATTTGTAAATAAATTATCTATAATACTCTATAAAAGAGATCAAATATTATTTTTTTTCACCCATGGATAATAGATATACTTTTAAATTTTACATAATATATTAAGATATATTTAAATATGATTTATTCATAATACAATAGTTTTTATTTTATCATAACTGAGAATTCCATATCACATATTCAATGTTGTTTTCCTAATCAAGGGGAATGAAAAAAAGTAGAATTCTCGTCAAATATTTATATAAAAATAATATGTAATATCAAATACTCAAATGATTAATTATTTTCTTTACAATATCTCAAATATAACTATAAACTTTTAAAAATATCCAATTATTCGGTAAAAATAAGTATGCATGCAATAATATTTAAAATGGGGCAAAAAATGATAATACATATATATATTTAAATAATAATTAAAAGAAAAATTGAAAGATTTTAATAACAAACTAAATATT
Organism: Nepenthes alata; assembly: GCA_028571085.2. Classification (NCBI taxonomy): domain Eukaryota; kingdom Viridiplantae; phylum Streptophyta; class Magnoliopsida; order Caryophyllales; family Nepenthaceae; genus Nepenthes; species Nepenthes alata. Next base: position 26,632 of record JAOVVI020000887.1, on the reverse strand, counting down.
GAACTTAAATATACTTACTTTAATATAAATATTTATTAGATCTAACTCAAAATAATCTCAAGCCCTCTATCATTCACCTCTCTTCTCTTCTTCTCTCTCTTATTTCTTCACCTTTCTCTCTTCTATATGAAAATGCCCAAAAGCGGGCCAACTAGAGCAGACGGTGACATTAAATTGGCCGAGAATTACAGATTGAAACTATAGCCGATAATGATAATGAGATGGCCGAGAGTTGTATGTTAAAATTATAGCTGATAATGATATATGATGGCCTAAAACTATCGGTCAAAAATATAGCCGTTATGAGCTCTCCCTCTGATTTATATGTGATATTTTTTTTTACATATATATGATGATACTTATTTAGCTTTTGACTCACGCTTTCTATTTTCTTTCATTCAGAGTAGAAGATTTGAAACTCTGTAGGTGTTGAACGAGATTTGACGAGACACCACACGATCTGGTGAGTTTGATACTTGTTATGCATCTAATCGCATAAGTTGTATTTCTCTATTATTTTGATTGGGTCTATTATGGATTTTATTTTGAACATTGAAATTGGTCGAGAATAGATCTTTGAACTACATATTGAGGACCGTTGCATTTAATACATATATGTAGATGAATTGTTTTGTTTGAATACCTCTCTTACAATATTTTGAAACATATCGTATTTATATTATCCAAACGATTATCCTGTGAAATCCTGTGAAAAATTAATTTTGTCGGGTCCTTTATTTTGGTTTATTACAACTGAATTTTAAAATTTTTAATTCATTATTAAAATTATTTAAATTTTTAATTTCATAAATAATAGTTAATTAAACCTGCTTAATTTCAGGTCATGACACACTCTCTTGCCTTTTTTTTGGTAAGTAAGTAAATTGAATTAAAATAAATGAAATTACAAGACGATATTCTAACTCCAAGTGTTTTACCGACTTAGAGGTAGAACAACGAGTTAGAGTATTCCCCGAACACCACCATGAACAAAATCATAAAACAAGCGAAAGAAAATAGCAAACAAAAATCTAGATGAACATCATCTAAATCGGCTACATGCTACCCCGGCCCAAAAAACATTCACAACATAATATTCCACCGTTCCAAGAAAAAACAGGAGAGAAAAATTTCACATGCCAGCAGCATAGACGATGGCCTGGTATCACATGCCAGCAAGTCCAAAAAGCTCATCAAAAGTTGCAACTGGAGCATCAATGCGAGACAGCCTGCTGCAAACAAGCGAAACTGAAAATCGGCTGCCCCGACTTCAACAACAGCACAGCAAACCCTCCCATACCACTTTCGGGCAAGCCATCAGCAGCATACAACATTTACCAAGCAGAATAGCATCAGCATCAGCATCAGCATCAGCTAAATTACCTAGAGCAAAATAAACAACCCAGCAGAGAGGGCGTCCACAGCATTTTCGACTCCCATCTGCTGCTGCCCGAAGATGCCATTAGCTGAATTAACAGTATAGCAAAAAAAAGAAGAAACAAACCAACAGCAACAGGAGCTGCTGCTCATCCACATCAACAGTGCAGTGATCGGGCAGGGGAGCACCAGCACTGCAACTCAAAGCAGAGAGCTTTGATCAACCAAGACACACCCAGTTGCAGCCCCAAATAAGCAGCAGGACACCCCCGGTAAACACCCAGGCCAACATCTTTACTACAGCTGGGAGAAACACATTAGAGGCAACAACTTTGCAGATTGAATAGACTTTGTTAAACTTATAACTCTACAAGAACAAAGCAAACCCTTAACCCCCGAGGCCGAAATCATCACAAACCACTTATAAAGAGGGCATTTATTGCTGCAAAGATCCTAACAGCTCTGAGAGTAAGGTCTATCCATACACTCTTGAACAATGATCTCAGCTAGGGAAAACACTAACAGCCCTTCTTTGCAAAGATCGAATACCATTTACACTCGGGTTGCAATGGACCTGTCTTACCAAAAAGTCATAAGTCTTCCGCTGAGCCCATCATAGCACTTGACCGTTCATGACCTAACTCACCTAAACGCATGAGTCAAATAGCGAAGCTTAAGAATTTGCTAATCTCTTTTTTTCCTTACTTTTACTATGCATAAATTAATTCGGTTATCGGAAGCGGTAATTTAGGAGTAAAATTTGAGTTCATTGACTTTATTTTTTATAATATATAAGATTACGATTGTTGTATTTGGATTCAAATCTCATTTAATTGATTACTGCTTCAAATAAAATTTTGATTTAAATACACCGAAAAATTTCTTTTGTAAAGTTTGATGTGTACGAGTCAAGAAAAGAATAATCCAACTAGAAAATGAAAATGACAAAGGATAGCTTCAAATTTTGCTTTGTTTGAAGTTTAATCAGTTTTTGTTTAATTTAAGCAAACTAGTGGATGCAATCGACGGTGTGGATGACGTTGGAGGAGTAGGTGACTTGAGATGGAAGGGGGTGTTGGGTACGTGTTAGGACATAGAAATAATAAAAAAAACGTTCAAACATATTTTTGCAAAATTATTTTTGGAATAATTTTGAATAATATGATAATCTGTTATCATTATTATATATTTTTTAACATATATTCATTATAAAACAATATATTATTAAAAATATATTTAAATAACTAAAAATAATTCTTTACATCACTAAAAAATAAGATAATACAGCCCAATACTGTCAGGGAAATAATATGTCGTGGGGCCCGCGCGGACAAAAATCATCCAACTTGCAGGAAAATGTCAGCAAGATCTGGTGAATGACACGTGGCGAAATATAATTCCAAGGTACACGTGGTCTGTGGCAAGTTGACGAAAGGGACAGCTAAACTCTAACCCCACCAACTTGCCTGGGCCACGTGTCCCGCATTGAAACATTAATCACGGTGGAATTATGTATACAATGCTCAGTCGACAATAACGTTGATAATTAATATGTGTACAATAATTTTTACAATATATATTAATTAATTACGAATCATAATTAAATACTAGGATAATCTAATTTTTTAAATAATTAACTAATATTATAAAAAATAATATGGTAAATTAACTATAGTGAATAAAATTTTTATAATTAAAATATAACGCAAAAAGATTAGCAAAAAAAAAAGAATCCAATAATGGGGAACCAAATTAACAAGTTGCGAGTCCATAAAGAAAAGACCAAGACCGAGTCAGGGGTTTTGACTGCTTCACAGCTATTCAAATGCGGAGCAAACACATTATCCTACAAGCAATCAAAGAGATAAGAAAAGATGTATTTGCTTTTCAGTGGCCCGCCGCCGATATAAATCCTTATGAAAAGGAATCCATGTATAGCTAAATGTCCTAAAATTTTAAAGCAATGGAAGTAAAAGATGTCAGTTGAATGACATTTCATGGCACCAACAAATTCACTATTGTTGCAATCACCCCCAACAAGGGAACTACTAGTGGCCCACCAATGGTGCCAACCACGGAAGAACCCCGCCACGGTGAAGCCGCAAAATTGTTGTAGACAATGAGAAGTGAAAGTATAAAAAATGTAAAAGTAATGCCCTTATTTATAGCCCGGAGATATCTAAAAAAATATATATATTCTCAATCAATTATGGTGCTCTTAACATAAGTGTTAGTCTTAGATATTTGAGATGTGATTGCAAATCAAGATGCTTGGAAAAGCTACATGATAGGCTTGGAGATCTCACATCTTATGGAAAGGCAAATCAACACTATTAGTGCTAACAATTCATAGGAATGCAATAAGTAGTCATGTCAAAAATAGCCAAAGTGGCATGCCTATGAACGACGGGGCAATTAATGACCTCACAAAGAAGGCCAAAAGCGTCACACGCACGAGGAAACAAAAAGCTCATACCAACAAATCCAAGAAAGATAAAGGAAAACCTATTCATTCATTGTACGAAGTACTAGTACATACAAAATGTTTCAAGGGAGGTGCTGCAGTCCGGTCTAGATTTCTCTTGAGTAGACTCTTCGTTGGGATATCGAACCAACTTGGAAGGTCTGAAATTGGTGGGGTGAAGGAGTTCTCGTAGGCATAATCATCAAGCTAGCTTTTGACACTCCAAGAAGCCTGAGACACGCAAGTCCGCCAAGCATAAGAACTTTCGCAACTTGACCTGGAGATCATGCCCGCAGCCTCCTGCCCCTTACTCTCAAATGACAGGTGAAGTGTTGGCCTATAGCCGGACGTCGTCCCAACAGAATGATAAACATTGCAAGGAAAGAGGAAAAAGCACACACAGATTTACGTGGAAACCCTAGAACCAAGGGAAAAACCACGGGAGTAGAGTCGACAGCAAATCTATTATATAAAAATAGGTTACAAACCTCCTAGATGGAGTATCCGCTACACACCCGAGAATAACAAAGAAAACCTCCTTGGAGTAAACGGAAAACACTCTTCACTTTTTTACTCCCTGCTTTTCTTTTCTCTTTTTTTCACTGGTGGTGCACTCATCTCTTGTTCCTTCACAACACTTTGCTCTCTCAGACTCACGTTTGTCTGTCTGTCTTCTGCTCTCTATTTATCCTGCATGCCCAGCATGCATATATATAGAGACCTTTTCGGAAACCTTCAACCAATAGGCAGGTTGAGTATGGTCCAAAGCCCGCCACCTGCTCTGTAACTGCCACCTGTTTCATCCACCAACTCTGTAACCTGTCACCTGTACAGACGGTGCATGCGCAGCAGGTCTGACACCTGCTCCGCAGTCTAACAACTCGTTGCCAGCTGTCCACGACATCCATAGTCGTAGCTGCAACAAGTCCTTTGGCCGTCTGCGCCCATTGGCTATCACAAGAGCCCTCCGGTGCTCATTGGTTGATTTCATACTAGTAATACCAACTAGTAAATTCTTCCTTTCAGTCTCAGCCGGTCAACATTATGTTGACCGTCTTCTGCTGTGTTCTGGAGAACTTGACCGTCCTCCACCTTCCGGTCAGCTCTCCTGTTGACAGTCTTGCTGTGATCCGGAGAACTTGACCGTCATCCGTCATCCGGTCAACTCTCTTTCTTGACCATTTTCAGCTGCTTCCGGAGAACTTGACCGTTCTCCGCCTGGTAGCTTCCGGAGAACTTCTCCGTCCTCTTCCATCCGGTTAGCTCTCATTGTTGACCGTCTTCAGCTGCTTTTGGAGAACTTGATCGTCCTCCGCCTGGCAGCTTTCGGAGAACTTCTCCGTCCTCCGCCATCCGGTCAACTCTCCTGTTGACCGTCTTCAACTTCCAGCAGGTTAACTTACGTTGACCGGCTAAGGCACCCTGATGACAAACAGTTTGTTAAAATCACCCATAAGAAAGTAATCATATTCCAACACATTTTTCCAATTCTGTTTCTATTATCATCGTTATTATATATATATATATATATATTTCCCCTTCATGCATTTCTGCCTCCGGAAGCTTCTGTTTCTCATTTTCTTTTCCTCCCTGCTTATGTGTTTTCTACTTTGATGTTTTATTATTATTATTATTATATTATTTTTTTTAATCTTAAAGTTCAGATCGATACTCGAACGATCAAACAGGCGCACCCTACGTATGGCTTAATAATTTTATGTATTTTTTAAAATTTTTATAATATTTAATTAATTTTATATCATACTCAAATTATCCAAAAATAAATAAATCTAAATAAATTTAAAAAAAATATTTAGAATATTACAACTGGCCTCATTTTGAATTGTCCTACTCCTCCCTTCTGGGTCCTTTTGATTCCTCCTCTCTCACTATTTTTGTTATTCACCCCACTCTCATCCTTTCATACATTTTTTCTTTTTTTTGTGAGAATAAAATGAGTATTTATAGATGAGTGAGCGGTTGGATTATTAGATAGTATAAGTATTTATTGAACCGTTTTTATAGTTAAGGACGAATGAGTAAATTGCACATGACATATGAACTCATTTTCTAGGTCAAAATTGTTGAGTCGTTGGGCCATCTTTGGGCTAAATTTTATTGAATTTTTATTTTATCTGTGAATTTTTTTAGGTCGAATTTATCGAACCCATCACAAATAAAATATTAAAGAGTTTTAATTATGATTTTTTGTTCAAATTTAAAACCATATTATATATCAGATAAAATTTAATATAAAATAATCCGTAAGAAATGTTAAATTTTATTAATAAGGCATATTTTAAAAATTAATTATGTCAAAATATCATGTTTCAAGCTCGATAAAAGTAAAAATATATTAATTTAATATGAAAAGTATTGACCGACAAATCTTAGCAAAAAAATAAAAATAATTTAAATTAAATAGACGGATAATTACTTACAAAATAGAAGAGTGAAAATAATTCAAAATATTGTCAATAAAAACACAAAATTATTGAAAGGGAAAGAGCATTCAGAATTTCAAGAGGCAAATTATCTAGTGTCCATTCCCATTACATTCGATTGGGTTCGAATGCGCGAGAGAGCTCTTTCTCAGTTCATTTGGTCAGAAGGAGATTCGCGAGAGAGCGCAGCCACGGTTTCTGATTATTGATCTGTCGTTTTATAGATCCATCGCGTCCTCATCAGCCGCAAATCTTGTTGTGCATTGTTTCTCTGGAAATTAGTGTGTAAATTCCTTCATTCCAGCCATGATTTCGACGAGCAAACTCAAATCTGTTGATTTTTACAGGTCTGTCTGATAATTGATATCGTTTTCATGCGTTTCGTTTTTTCTTTTAAATATACTAGTAATTGATAATGCGTTTTCTGGTATTAAAAAAAGTGATTTAGTTTGCATTTGTATCAGTAGGTTTCACGTGTTTATGAAGGCTTAAGTTGAATATGGCTATGATATTTCGTGGCAATGTCTGATTTCATCTTTAGTGGCTTTCAATTGCTTGCAAAATATATCAGTTCTAATCGTCGGTCTAGGCTGCCAAGACCTTGCTAGAAATATTCGTGTTTCCTCTTTAATTGACCTATCTATTTGGTCATTCTCTACATTTACGCCTTTCGTGATGTATAATTTTTGGCAGTACAAATGATGCTCACAATAATGAGGGTTGAAACTTATGTTAGTCTGCGGGATTTATAACAAGCTTCCACAGTTTTTCGTAGTTTTTCTATGTTTTTTTGCAAGGAAAGCATGGAGATCTAGTGGGATAACATATAACTCGAGGTAATTATTTGGTAAGCAAAAAGCTTGTACTCCCAAGAGTAAATTCCGAGCAGCAAAAGTCAACAAGAATGCTAACAAGCTAATGTACAATATCAAAAACAACAATATAACACTAGCCAATTAGTAGATTTCTATAAGCTCTTTTGTATGATTTGGGCCATTTGAGTAAACTTCGAACTTTTATCCCTAAACTCTCTAGAACTCCTATCCTTCAAGATATTATAGATTGTGGATGCAAATTACACTATGGTAATATCCTCTACTATGTTTATAGTATCCACGATAAATAGATGAATTTCTGCTTCTCTGATGATGATGCTCAGTTACAGCATTCACGGCTAGTATAGACCTCATTGGAGTAAGGGCTATCCATAAAAAAGGGCAATCATAGATTCATTTGCTGGATTGATTAGCTTACATGTAGGATCAACTGCCTTCTCCCGACCTACATTTATATATTTGGTGTAGAGATTTTTTTTAATGTTATCCAAAGAAGGAATTCATGTTTAGTAATAATGATCTTGTGCCACACAGTCCCATCAAGGTACTTTTGAACTTACATTGTGTTGTGTCATATGCCGGTCTGACGGAGAAGGAGCTTTTGTCTTTTTGATGTTTTATGCTCCAATTTTATTCAAAAGTTTCTCCATACCTAACTATCAGTATTTTTCTTGTGTATAGTCTATTACTGCAAGCAGTGGAGGTGTTAGGCATGTACCCATATCACTCAGAGTGTGTAGAGAGTTTTGCAAACTGTTGCTTTGTTCCATGATTTGAAGTGGATTATCCCCAGTTCTCCCCCATCACACAGTTTGATGTCTTGCTTCTAGACAGTAAGATGCTTTCCTTTCTTAAGCTCAACTGCCAACCACAAGAATTCCATGCATTTCCTCTCCACTTCTGTAGTACTCTATTTCGGTAGTAGGAAGGTTGACGCCCAGTAAATTTGGATAGGAAGCAGCACTGATTTGACGAGCTTGAGTGGACCTGCATAGGATCTTATCTAGGATAGGCTTGCAATCAGCAACTTCCAATTTTGAGTATAGCAAGGACATTGTTTGGGATTGAATTAGAAAATGAAGTGATTGACTCCAGAAATTCTAGGATTCTTTTGAATGACAACTGCTAACGAAGGAAACCAAGTTCATGGGCATTATTCCTTCACAGTACCACAAAATGCCAAGGGTTTCATCATTTTCTCAATCAATGGTGCCGTCAAAGATAGTATTACTTTTCCTTGTGCTGGCTTTCAGGCAAACACCATGGAGAACTGCCCAAAACATACAAAATAGGTCCAATTGACTATTGTCACCCTTGCAATGACAAAGTTGCTTGCCAAAGCCAAATATACTGACCCCATCTTTTCACATTTAGGATGGAAATTGAAATTGGGGTTTGATTGAAATGATTTGAAGCTCCTTGCAAGGTACTGAATGACCTGAACAAAGATACAATGTAAGAGTGGGGCACTTGTCTTAGTCCTTTCCTCTGTTGAAGTGGCTTTCCTGGCTGCCATAGATCATGATAGAGAATGAAGTGGAAACACACATCTCATGGATATTCTTAAGAAATCCCCAACTCAATGATTCAAAGTTTTATGGATTTTTACTTTAAGCTGTACTCTGGGGGTATCTTCCTTTTGCTGGCCTTGATGAGCTCATGACAGAGTAGTATGTTCTCATGGATGGTTCTACTCTTTTGGAAGTTATTCTGAGCTGGATCGATCATATCATAGACCTTTTGATCTAGCATGTAGTACTCGTGGTGGTTGGGCTGACCTTTTGCATTCCTAGGTCAACTTTGAATGCCCTCCATCTAGTAAGGGTTTTGCTGAATTTTTACTGGAATTGTATTTAGCATTGTAGTGTGTTGTTCTTAGCCGTTAAGATGGTAATTGAATGTTTTTATTTTGTTGTAATTTACCAATAAAAGAATGCAGCTCTTGTGGGTGGCGGAACAGAGGTTTATTATTTTGAATTTGCATTTTTTGATCAAATTTGATACATAACATGTCGAAGAATAGCAGGTATCAAATAATTCAGGTTTCAATCAAAACCAAATGAATGAAGTCAAACCCATTCTATAGAATGACTGGATGAATGAAATCAAATGTGAATATTCTATTGGATAACTCTATTGCTAGATGTAGTTTTTGCAGTATGTAGTTGAGTTGCATGAGATTTCATAAAATCTCGTGAAGAACGAAGTGCAATTATCCCCCCTCGAAATGAGCATGTGCTGTAATATTTGATGCCTTTAATATGCGTCAGAGTAGTAAACAACTAATATCTTATCTGCTGATTTCATTCTCCCATTGTATACAGGAAAATTCCCAGAGATTTGACAGAAGCATCGTTGTCAGGTGCAGGATTATCTATCATTGCTGCATTGTCCATGGTTTTCTTATTTGGAATGGTGGGTGGCTTATGTCTCATCTTGTTGAAGATTTATGTTAATATGTTGATTGTGGGCACCCACAAGGCTCTTGATGTATGATCAAAATTTGTTGTTTTCCTTTTCTTCTGCTTGAGGGGGGTGGTTTTCTGTCATTATCCATTTAATAACTGTTTCATGTTTAATCATACCAACAACCGAGGTAATATTAAGCTACTTTGACCTGCCAAATCTCTTCTAAATTTGTCATTACTAGCTTTTCTGGTGGTGCCAATTGATTTGCTTTATCAACTAAAGTCATCATTTTGCAGGAACTGAATAATTATTTGGCTGTGAGCACCACTACATCCGTAGTTGTTGATAGAAGTTCCGATGGGGATTTTCTGCGCATAGAGTTCAATATTAGGTAGGGTTCCGTTGCACCAAAAAACAGTCAATCAATGATTCTGTTCTCATTAGTTTCTATTTAATGGCTATATTTCTTATCCTTTCATCTGTCCTTTAGCACTTACCCCCTCATCCACTTGTGGGCAAAATGTTGCAAAATAATAAAAGGTTTAGCCCTTTAGTGACATTGTACTATTGAATAAATTTTCCTAAGATCATGGTGTTTTTGTGATTATTCAGCAGTTCACTAGGCTTTATAGTAGGTTAACACTTCACCAGGAATATAGTTTATGTGAAGGGTGTGGGGGGATTGAGGGAATGAGAGGTGGATATCTTCACTTATTTGGTGAGTTAACAATTAATACCCATTCACTTGTATTCCCCTTGTAAACAGAATGCCCCAAAGCAAGGTTAAACAAGTTCCTCCTTTCTCTTTGTTTTTCCCGCATGCACCCCTCCCAAACAAATTGTAATGTAGTAAAACGGGGGATATTTTCCCCCTTCCAATATATATGGATTGAGGGTGAGTCTTGGAAAAGCGATAAACACATGAAATAACCCCATTGCTGTGCTAAGGATAGATTTAATATATCTAACCATCCATAGATCCCAAGATGTGGAAAAAGTCATGCATGCACCTCCCTTTTCTAGTGTGTTTGGATGCACATGGGTAAAGAGGAATGGAATAAGCATAAGATCAAAAACTAACAAATAAGAACTACATGATGCCCTACCATAATCACAACCACACCAGCATCAGCAAGCCACCTCCATTGTGCTCAACAGGGAAGGGGGAGAGAGCGAGAGAGAGATTGTGATGTCTATGGTGGAGGTTGTTGATAACTTCTGAATCGCCTAATAGTGATTTGGGCAGCAATTGGTGGGAGAGAGGGGTGGTGGCAGTAACCCTGGTGGTCGGTGGTGGTCGTGGTGTTCCCGCCAGCCATTGTTGATGTTATGTGAGTGTTGGAGTGTGTAATGCCCCAACCCCAACCTCCTGTGTCGATTCATCACACTCAACGAACCATTTAAAGTCTAAGTTATAAGCACACAAGACTAACATGGCATAAATAGATACATTCCCCAACATATCTGAAAGGAACTATACGTCCCAAACCACACAAAAGTTTTAACCCCTTGATAATTTTTCGAAAGCAGTACAAATATAACTATTCAATACACAAAGAATATTTAGATCTAGATGATATAAATATTCCACAGCATAAAATTTAAGGCAATAATAAATAATAAGACAGAGACAATTTTTGGTGACTAAGGGAAGACTTAATAATCACGGCTATCGAGAAAAACTCTCTGGGCTTCAACGGCTAGGGAAGATATGCATTATAAAAATCAACGTATAGATCGGGTGATAACGACATGCTAGCCTAGTCGATTTACTCTCGTCTCGTGATCTCTACCAAGGAACTTTTTAGATTTGTCCACAACAACGAAACTGGACGTCTTCTGGTATTCATGTCAATTTTCCCACAAGAACCGCTGGAGCTTAGTTTCCACGCCTCTCACGTTACTCACGAGGGATTGCAGGCAAGGAAGAAGGTGTAGTCGAATAGTGTAAGAGAAAAAGAATGCTTTGGCAAACTAGCACATATAAACGGTGAAGCTTTCTTCGGTGGGCACAAAATCTTTGCTCAGGATAATGAAATTTTCCTTTT
>JAOVVI020000887.1:0-15044 GCA_028571085.2 Nepenthes alata | reverse complement strand
TGAGGAAAAGCTCATATAAAGGAGCCCACAAGGTTTGAAAAATAAAATATCCGTGGGAACAAAAGGGCCGCGCCCCTCGAGCGTTCAGTGAGCGTAGGATAGGGTTCGGGGTTTTCGAGCCCTGGCACTCGAGTGCGGATTAGAGCGCCCGATTTTGGAAAATGCGCCTAGGTGGCGCTAGGTGGTGCGTCGGGCACTCAATGAGCCCCCGGTTCTGGAAAGTGCGCCTAGTTGGCACCTCGGGCGCCCGATTCTAGAAAGTACGCCTAGTTGGCACCTCGGGCACCCATCAAGTGCAAATCCTGAGAAGGGGCGAAACGGAGGATTGGGAGGCAGGAATGCTAAGAATATGACGCGTACGACCTTTAGGCATGCAAAGTATGAAACTGATGAAACTCTACCAGGCAAGAATGATGGCATAGATATCGAATGCTCCCATGCGGTCATGGGATAGGGCAATACACAAGACTAACAATATCAATTAATATTTATATATTACATTATAGTCGATCCTTTAGTTTCATCATCTGAAAAAAAATTAATATATGTGTGCTTCCGCTACGCACTGTGGCCATAGTTAATCCATAACTCGTACAAATTCACTCTGAAAATATTAAGGGATGAGCCACCAATAGCCTAGTAAGAAAACCACATACATCCATTCCTTGGGGCCAATAAATAATGATGGAATAATAAACTTAACTTCTAATCTAAAGATGGAAACAGTTAGCCCATGTAATCAGATTGTAGTTGGAGGAAACAAACATATACACCACGAGCATGTCTCAAGAATTGGATCTATATCCATAATGAATAACAATCTTTCATGAAGCCATCATGTTGATATTCATGACATATATGTCACCTTGTAACCATTATCCCGGTAGCTCCATCTCAGGAAGTTTCAGAATGATAGTAGATAACTTTTCCTGCTATGGGATGGCTACCTTTGACCCTCTTTAAGGTAGCCCTTTCTGTGACTAGGCTGAAAGCAATACACTGTATTGTATCCTCTTTCAAAATTAATATGGCTTCAATAAATTCTTTTCTTAATGAAATAATATATATTTCATATATAATTGATGATTTCCAGTAACTGAAAGAAATCATAGGAATACAACTTCTGAGACATCTAAGGATAAGCTCAACAAATGAATTAAATTCAAAAGCATATCATGTAAACTGAATATTAATTTAAAGCATATAAAATGGACACATGAGATTCGATGGGGAAGGGGATTTGAGAACACTAAATGTCCACTTATCCAAAATGTCTAGTTCACCAATACCATAAATTCTATATCATTTATTTCCATAATTTTTTTCCTCTTTTCATTTCCGCCATTCTTGGCTCCCCCCTTTTTCTCTTTTCTTTTTCCTTCGTTCTTTCTTCTTTGTATTTTTCCTTCTGCCATTCTTTTTAGTTTCTTCTACCTCACCCTTTTTTATTTCCTTATGTGCCGGGTGGCTGCGCCATACATCAGCCCACCTTTCGGAGCTGACAAGTGGCCAAGTTGACCTGTTTCCAATCTCTTCCTTTTTTCCTTTGTTTTTGATGTGTCCAGTTAGATCACGGGCCGACCCAGCGCCAGGCCCAACCATCAGCATGCAAGGGAGCCGAAGGCCCAACTAGCGGCTACCAGGACATAAGGCAAGAGGCCGGCCTAGTCGAGGCCCAACGGCAGCTACAGTGACTTAATTGAGGCCCAATGTGTGATGAGCCCAGGGGACAAGCTTCAAGTGGCTCAGTTGGCAATGCAGATGGTCAAACTAATTAGGAAGCCTTCCAACCCAGTAGTTGATAGTGCGGTCAGAGCATGCGTATGCAGGCGCCACCTGCAATCGTCATCACGGTAGACAGACAGACACCCAGAAATGACCACTCACGGTTGCACTGCCCCGGCAAAGCGACAACTGACATCCGCGGCTTCTGCCAGTGCCAGGCCAGTTCGGCAAATCCTAGCAAGATAGCTGTCTCCAGGTTTGGTGCCAAACCACGTCGCCACCAATATTACGAATACCCTTCACCCCTGCTTGTGAAGGGGGAGGGAACTTCTCAATTCCTCAAGGATTTGGACTTGTCAATTCCTCCAGGAGAATCCATTGTCAAAAACTCACAAGGAGAGAAACGGTGATCCAATCTCTCCCCCTCTCCCAGGAAAAGCTAAGCGATCCCACTCGCTCCAAGAGCACATCTTCCATTCTCTAAGACGCTCCTTGCCGAGCACACCGTCGGAGCATAGCCCTCCGCCATTCTCTAAGATGCTCCTGTCAAGTGTTTTATTCTAAGATGCTCCCTGCCGAGCACACCACCGAAGTATAGCCCTCCGCCATTCTTTAAGACGCTCCCCGTCGAACGCACTACTCTAAGACGCTCCCCGCTGAGTGCATTACCGGAGTCAGGCCCTCCAACTTTACTCATTCTCCTTTCATGTGAATCCGTGCATTTTACATCATTTATCTTTCTATTCTCTTGAAAGATTTTTGATTTGAGTATCGGAGGATAAACCGAAAGGTGAGTCCCGTCAATTATTTGTCCTCTTGTTTTCTAGTTGTGTTACGTAAGACCCAGGTTATCACGGACGGAGATTGGACCCGCCACAATTTGACCTGACACAGAAGATCGGGTGGATCCCTAATCAACACAACAATCCAGATCTAGGGACTCATTAGTTTGCTTCTGGTCTTGGGTCCTGATTATGTTCGGTTTTTGTTTTTTCCTCATACTGCTATTTGTTTTTTCACTTTTGGTCCCACAAGGAGGTTGGGGCAAAGCTATGGTTTGAGAAGGAATGAAGTCTAGTTCCTTTCACACGATCTCCTTCCCCAGGAATGAATTCTCTATCCTAGGTGGTGGAGGGTTAAGGATATATAGGGCATATATACTCCCACAGTTCCTATTCTCTTCTTTAGTATACAAGGGTAAAGAGAAGGGGCAAGGTTACCCTGGTAATGTCTCCCTTTATCCCCTACCAAATTTGACCTTATAGAAAAATATTGTCATGTCCCAAATCCCTTTCCCATTATTAACATTTATCCAATTATTATTAGATAACTAAATTATCATCTAATTAACATTCGGACGTGAACTTTACGTCGATATCTCGACTGACTACAATAAAATAAAATAAATCATACACAGAATCCAAATTTACACCATATTGTTATGTGGCTTTGACACTGACCCAAATTGTGACGTCGGAGTTTAAGTAAGGAGTTATACTTGTCATAAAAAATTAGAGTATACAAACTACGGAAATATAAATCATAAACATATTCTGATAACAGTTGATCCATCTGTTGAACAACTGACAATCGACAACTAAAATTAGATGAAACATTACTAAATTCGAGAGCTCATGACATCTCACATATGTAAACATAATCTGAATAACTTAAAACGTCAGCTACAACTGTCCGGAATCTAAACTTGAACTAAAATACATCATTAATCATATTCAAAAGCTGTCCAGAATGTAAAAACAAGATACTAAGCTGTCCGAAACTCAACACAATTAATTAACTACTATCCGAAAGCCATATTACAACATTTTAAACATTCTAAAACTGTCCAAAAACATTAAACATTGCATAATCTCAGACTATAAACTCTTCAAACACAATCGTTCTTCATTCCTGTTCATTCAGAAAATATTCGTATATCTCATCTGAAGGGGTTAGTAAAATAAAGTAAGGTGTGAGCCAAAAGTTCAGTAAGACATGTAATATATCAAATGATCATATATAATTTGCATTTAAAACATATCGGAATGACAATAGATCATGATCTGATGCAATGATATAGAATTTTCATAATACTTGTGTAGGAAATTCAGTTTATATATTTTCAGAATTCTTATCATGTTATTATTTATTTCTTATCATCAAAACGTACTAAAATCTGATTTTTTTAGGGACCAAGGGCCGATAGGTTTTACCGACTAAAGGAGTAGACAATCGAAGCCCGGGTTATGTTTGTTTCTACACAACCAAAGGTTATACGCTGTGGGCTGTTATACATATAACCCTGTAGACGGGGCTGAATGCCACTTCACCCACGGGTGATAGGTTCGAATCTCGATATACCTCTATAATATATTAAGGCATGTCATAATATATTATTTGCTAAAATTTAACCATGGTTCAATGCAAATTCTTAGAAAAAATCTGCACTTTTCTTCTTTTTTCTTCATTTTCTTAATCTTGGAGAAAATGATCATATTTCATAACTTACAGTTGAGTTTTCCTTAAAAATTCAGTAATTTCTCATCATATCAACTTATAATTTCTGTAGAAATTAAACTATGATAAATTTTAAACACATGGGATGTTAATTTAGCATATAGTGCAGCAAAATTCAACAAATGCAGAATTTCAGCAACATTCTAGCTTGTTCCACAAACATGCGGAAAAACTACATGAATTTCAGAACATATAAAATATATATTTGACAATTTCTAAACGTACCGGATTGTTATACACGAATTTAAACATGATAGTGCAGAAAAGTTCAGTAAAAATGTAGAAAATCAGTAGCATGGAAGTTATTTCTGCAATTTCAGTTCATATGACACACATGCAAGGCCTAATTTATCAAAATTCTAAACATGCAAGCCTATATTTTGAATCTAGAAGGTACAGTAGCAAGAGTTACGAAATTCATCTCTTATATGATCATTAAATCATGAATTTAACACATGCATAGGAAGGAATTTCAGAATTCAGCTAGGACAATGTTCATAAATTTAGATATAAATTTCATGCATTTTTACAACAAAATAAACAGAATTATACAGGCAAGTTAAACAATATCACCATAACTTCGAAAATTAGGACATGCATGAGCAATAGAACAAAAATTGCTTAAGGAATTCAGCAAAGAACAACAATAATAGAATGAGAGGCTTGAAATACACTTGCCTTAACTTGATTCTCACTAAATTCTTGCTTTGATCAACTTAATTTGGAATTCTTTGGCTTTCTTTCTCTTCTCCCCATCTACTTCTCTCTCCTCTCTCAATATTGCTCAGAAAAATGACAGAAATCAGCCGGTGGTCTTTTTTTATACTGTGTGGCTCTCAAGCGCTAAGGTTATGAACTATAGCGCTCGAGCACTACTCGGGCATGTCTCAGGCGCTAAGCTCACGGCTTTTGGCTCTCGGGCATCCTTCAGGCGACCCTTAGGCACTGAGTAGTTCAGTTTAAATTTGATTTGTTAATCAAAGTTTTTATATTATTTGGCATTAATTTTAATTATATTAGCTTAATTAATCACGATTACCATAAATTAAGAACTTGAGCCTTACAAATATGGTTCAATGTATGAGGCTCCTTCATCGTGAAGTTTGAGGAGTGTTAAAATTGAAGATTTACTCTAGCATCATAGAGAGAGACCTTCCATATTCAAACGTGTGACCTCCAAGTTCTCATGGAGTAACCTTATTATAGTAATTGTTACTTGTTCACATCTATAAAATAAGTCGGAGCTAATGAGGCCTTAGCAAAGTTAGTTAAGGCTAAATCCTTGGAACCAAAAGATCTTAGGTTTGATTTTATCTAGCTGAAAAAAGTGATTTGAGATGCCCATGTAGACAAATGTCCAGTCACAAAATTTGATCTTTTTTCTCCCTCTGATTGACTGCAAACCTATAGGAGATTGTATTTTGCATGAGCACATTTTGATGTTGCTGTATAATTTCTGGATATTCTCACTGTGCCAATCTATTCAAAATTTCACTCTTTTCTGCATCTCATGGGTACAAAGTTGGTCAGTTGTGTTCCTTTCTCTCTTTGTAATGGTGAGAGGAATTCCAGCTGCTTCTCCTGAATAAGATAGTGCTGCTAATCCTGATGCCCCAAATAACACACCATAATTGAAAGCTTTTGAAATGACTGGATGCTACATTTAGTTTAGCTGATCATTTTTCCCTTTTTCTTCCCTGCTATTCAATGTTAAGATTTCATTTTAAAGTAAAGAGTTGGGAGATGCAAAGAGTTAAGCTTGAGGAGTAGTTAGAGGTAATGAAGTACAAGAAACATCTAAACTATCAGAATAAAAGCTCCAATAAGCGAATCAAACAAAATTATCATCCATCCAAAATTGTTAGAGATGCTGATAATATGATGAAAATGGGTCCTGGCAAGCAGCTGCACACTGTTTATGAAGCTAACTGTTCTAATTATATGTGAGAATATTTTGAAGATGAACAGCTATTGAAATATTGTAACCAAGAGAGATATACTAGCTAAAATCTTCAAACCTTTGTAAACAAAAAAACTTGTAATCAACTGGTATTTGAAGATTGAAATCCCTTGAAGAGACTTGAGATTATGAACTGCTGATGATTGCCCTGGGTAGTTCAATTTCAGAGCTGTATTTTGACTTTCCAGGGGAAGGGAGTAATGGAGTGGAATATACAGGACTGGACATGGGAGAGTACAGAAAAGTCAAACCTCTAGGAATGATGCAGAAGCAAGAATGACAAAAGGCATAACTGTGGGGAGATAGGAGGAGGAAATTGAAAAGGGGAAATGGTGATTGAAGAGTAGAAGTTGAAATGAGAAAGAAAAAGTAAAAGAAACTTGTAGCAAGGAATTTACAAGAAATCATAGGGAGACGACTAAAATAGTAAGGAATTTCAAGGAAATTATAGGGAGAGGACTGAAGAAACAAGGAATTTTGAGGAATTTATGTAGGGAGAAGACTAATCTCAGGATAGCCTTGGGGCAGTTGACTTCATGACGACTTTTTACCTGCCAACTTTAATTAGCTGGTGGTCTTCTGGGGGAATACAATGGTTGAGCATTTGATTGGGATGGATTCGTTGAGTGTTGGGCATGCCTACTTATACGCCATCCTTTGTAGTTGAAATTCCGGCTGTCACATATGATGTTTAGGTGAATATATCATGTCAAATTCACGTCAGCTGTCTGAAATTGTGATTAATGCTAAGCATGATGGGGATATGCAGCTTCTTCAAGCAGAATGGGGCATGAGAATGAGTTCTCCTTTATGGTATTTGTTTCCTGCCAATTAAATTTTGCATGATTACTATCGTAAGATATGGCTAGATATAGACCACGTGAATATGAATTTTTCATGCTCTTGCATGGTTTCTGGGAGTACCTTTTTTCCCACCAACTGTACTTGATCTGTGCAAGCTTAGGTACAGGAAAGAAGAAACTCTATCAACAAAAAAACTATTGAAAGAAAGGATGTCTATTGCATGCTTCCTATGGTCAACGTATCAAGGGTTTTCATGAAAGCACCATGACAAGGGAATGCCAAATGTCTGGAGTTTATGTAATCACTGCAGATTCATTGCCATGCCTTAGAAAATTCTCATACTTGGCCTTTTAAGGTACCACAAAGACAAAGGGGAACAATTCATGGGTGCACAACTTTCTTTGCTAATGATTGTTGCTTTGCTAATGATTGTTGACTTTTCAACTAATCTATGCATAGATTTTTTTATCCCATTGCAAGCTGAATTGTTGTTTTTCGGCCTGATTTTTCTCTATTGTTACTATTTCCATCATGTGTCAACTTTTTATATGAATTGTACATTGCAGTACAGCTGTTTTTATTTTTTTTGTAACATTGCTTATATCATCTTTTTTGCAAGTTTTTTTTTTTTATATTCCTGACATTTTCCATGAAAATTTTTGTGTAGCTTTCCGGTGTTGTCCTGTGAATTTGCATCAGTTGATGTTAGTGATGTCTTGGGAACGGTAAATACTAGCTTCTTCGTTTTATTATATTAACATGGTGACTAAGACTGATTGTCATCACATTTGTTGATGATATCTAGGATTATAGACTGTTTTAAGTAACTACTGTTCCTTCTTTTTGTGCTATGACAATGCATTATCCTTTTAGATTTTGCTAAGCTTTTTGCAAAACGCTATGTTTATAGAAGTGATATAAGTTCCATTTTAGGAGTGCTTTGCTACACGAGAATTTTTCATTTATTTTCTTTCTGCTTCTTGGAAATTTGTTCATAGAAGTTCCAAATTATTGCGTAGAAGCTTATTTTAGCTTCATAAAAAGGCAAGATAGAAACTAGAAACAATTTATATTTGAAATTAAATATTGGCTTATGTAAATTGATATTTAAGTTGAATCCATATGCAATCTGTCTTAACTGTTTCTGACATACACTTGCCTGGCTTCAGCTGATGGAGTAGAGAAGCTAGACCAAATATGTATTCCTTCTCTTATATAGACATTATTCATGGAGATAATTTTGTGTCGGGTATTAAAAAAATGCGAAAGGGCCTTGTCTCTTTACTTGCTTGTAATAGTCTGTGGTTTTGAGTTTCCTCTGGACTTTTGTTTATTTTGTATTATTTGTTGTCCTAGTAAGAAAGTAAACTTTATATTCCAAAGCAACACCAAGGGGGTGTCGCCTAATTGCAACAATATACCCTACCCAAAGTTATCTCAAAATAAAACCAAAAAACAACTCAGCTACCACTTATTAACCTTGTAAACAAAAATAATAAGAAAAGAAAAAAGAGAAGCTTGTAATTTCTTTAGGTATTTTCCTTACTGGATAGTTTCTGTTTCCTTGTGATACTCTGAATTGTTATCTGGTCTCTTACTGTAGAAAGCACTGATATGAGGGAAGAATAAGATTGTACGTGGGGAAAAGGAAAGCAGGAGATAAATTGTAATGTGTCAGCAGAATAAGAATTATAACCAACAATGACTACTTTTAATATCGTTACTCATTAGGAACCCTTAAAATAAATTTCTCTAGCCCTTGGTCTCCTCTGTGGGGATAATTTTGGACAAAATAGGATAGACTGAGGGTGATCACGTACAGTGTCTCTTTATGTTATTGTGGCAATGCCAGTGAATTAGTCAGCTTTTTATCCATGATATTTCAGTCTTGTGGAGAAGATTATGCTCGTTGTACATGCATCTCCCCTGGCAATATTTTGTATCTACCTTTTTAAGGCAGAATGTGGAAGGTTGCTGTAAGGTGTCCTCTTGTTGTTTAAGCTATGGCATTTAAGTTTCTCTCTAGCTATTTTATGATTTATCAGAGAAAAAATTGACTGTTGTCTGGATGATTTATGGAAAGTTGGAAACATAACTATCTCTACTATGTATCTTACATGCGTCTTCCTATATCATGTAACCAATGTCTTATCATGACAATGGTACTGTGGGGGCTTAAGTATGCTGTTCAGTTTCTACCATCTACTTGTTTGTGCTCTAAACTTTGTTTATGATCGTATTTTCTCTTTTGCCACTTGGTAATGCATCATGAATTGTCTGAAGTTATATGATCACATTTGCAGAACAGGTTGAACATAACGAAAACAATTCGCAAGTTTTCAATAGATTCAAATTTAAGACCAACTGGCACTGAGTTTCACTCAGGACCAATTGCTAAATTCATCAAGCATGATGATGAAAGTGATGAAGGATATGCTGAAGGCTCTATTGTCCTAAATGCTCATAATTTTGATAGTATTGCTCATGAGTAAGTTTATTGGATACTCTATTTTCTTTTCCTTTTTTTAAAGAAAAA
This sequence comes from Nepenthes alata, assembly GCA_028571085.2. Taxonomy (NCBI): domain Eukaryota; kingdom Viridiplantae; phylum Streptophyta; class Magnoliopsida; order Caryophyllales; family Nepenthaceae; genus Nepenthes; species Nepenthes alata. The sequence goes on along the minus strand of JAOVVI020000887.1, from coordinate 5,502 downwards.
CTTAAAAAAAAATTCATATATTTCTAGCCTGATTGAAACCTGTGGTCCTTCATGCCATAAGCTATGCTAGAAATTTTATTTCATTGATACATAAGCTTGTCTTATGCAGATATGAGATTTTGGGCGTCAATTTTCATGCTCCTTGGTGTCCCTGGAGTAACCGCCTGGTATTTCTGTTTATGAAGTCCTCTCATTTTATGAAGTATATGATTAGAATTGTTGTTTTTAATCACACCTGCTTTTATCGCATTGTATCTTTAACAAAGTACAGTTTTTGTGCATGACCTTTTGTCCTGATTTGCTCTCTCTAAGATTGCCTTTGTGTTTGTCTTGAGGAGAGTGGGAGTATTATGTCCTGGCATGTAACACAAAACATTAAGATTAAAGACCGGATGAAGACGTCGTGTTAATAAACCTTATATGTTAATGAAATCATTGTAGACCATGCTGCAAAACTTGATTAAAGCTCAGTAGTCCAAACTACAAATTACCATGTTTCGGCTGCTCAATTCTGATTGCCACAAACAGTATGACATAATAATTTTACATCATTAAAGTAACTAACCACAAATATACGTGAACATGTACATTCCGGAAAAAGAAATCTTGTAAAATAGCTAATAAACAAAACCTTCCACGACAACTAACATAAGTCTTCAACTTGTTCTTCACCAAAGCAACATTTCCATTCATCGCACCTATCACTAAATCTGAAACGGAGAGAACTCAAGGATGAGTCAAAAGCTCGGAAAGTAATAACAGGAACATATTACAAATAATATAGGCCCTAAAAATGATGAAGCTCAAAATGCAATAAAGGGTCACAAATGCTATGAATGGAACGAATATCAAATGGAGTCGAATGTCATAATACGAAGGTAACAAAATACTAATATTAAAGGAAACAAAATCCAAATACCATCAAATGATCTCCTGAATGTTTGAATCAAGGACTAGCAAATAACCCCCATTTGTAGGGTCAAAATGGAAGATCGATATATTCATAAATTGTAGCCCAATAGATGGGAATGTAAGCCGCTGTTATATACCATGGGTGGGCCTTCCCCAGTCTTCCATGTAAAAATATAAGACATGTCATATGCTATACTAACTGTCAATTACTTTTTAATGGTTCGCTTATACTATAATTTCTACATCTACATAACTCCACAACATCAAAAGATAAGAATCATGATGTGGAATTCTATTATGTAGTGAATCATCAAACTGGGCTAACATAAATTGAAATAGATTAGGCTTTATACAATGTAGAATATACTAATGATTTTTGGATTTCATATTCCCCCATTTTATGTACTTAACGCATCCATAAAAATCAAATGTGACAATGAATCAAAGGAACACTTCAAATAACCAATGTTCCCTCCTCCAAAAAAAAAGTTCTATTTAAGCTATGATCATGTACCAATGAATAAATAATCCCATAATATCAAAGCCAAGAATCATGCTATGAATTTAGCAAAGTGGCAAAGTACAATTTAAATTATAAGAACCCAAGTTAAGAGAAGAACTTAGGCCAAGCTCCGAAGAAATCCTCCAAAGTTATGCCTTAACAAAGCAGGGGCCATTATGAACAACATGACTTGGACTCAATATAAAATAGAGTTATTCTCTTCTAAGGCTTCCTAAGGTACAAGAAAGGAGTTCTTAGAATACATCCAAAACTAGATGATGAATTCCATGGGAACCATAGGGCAAGTAAGGATGGAAGCCATAAGAACAAATATAAGGGCATAAAGAGAATGACATACTCAAGGGAGCTGAAGGAAGGAAAACAGATATTTAAGGCCATCACATATTCAAACAAGAGAAATAAGTGTAGAAGGAAAGCAAATACATATGACCATAACATACTGATAAAAGGTGACAAATATATATGGAGACTTATGGGCAAAATTTATAAGTTCAACTAACAGGCAAATGATGTTTACTTAGTGACAAAGGACAATCATGAAATGTGTTTTGCAACGTAAAGAGAGTCACATGATATACTTGCAAAACAAGGAGTTCATAATATATACTTTACTTGCTAGTCTCCATCATTGCAAATAGACTTCTTCATTTTCTTTCATCAATTGCCCCAGTCTTCTCATCTCTCTCATATTTGCTAAGCCTCATTCAAACCTGATTTCATAGTGTGGTTAAATCATCACCAATACCCAAGACACAACACAAGCACATCATATCATCACATCATGCTTTCTTATGTTTTGTTGAGTCACTAATGGTCGATCATAAGCCTCTATTGGGACCCACAAATAAGCCTTAATCTTACTTGATTGGATCCCAAGAATAACATTGTCAAATAGAGCAACAAAACCACTCTGGAACAATTCTGACTGAAGCCTGCCAACCTAAAATGTGCACAGAATTCATGCAAACATTTGAAGAGTTGGATTCACTCGATCTTCGCGACGCTTGAGCAAAAGGGTCCCTCCCATGCTCAAGCATACAATTGAGCTAGACTTCATCGAAAGCCTCAAACACAATTTCGCTCAACCAAAAATCTGAAATTAAAGGCTGTCGTTCGAATGACACTCAAACACTATGTAACCATCAATTTACATCTAAAAACCAACATGCAACCAACCTAACCGTTAATTTACTTTCTTAATCTAACATGCAACATAATTTAACCATCAATTTGCTTCCATAACTAACAGTAACACAAATAAATCACTATTCCCTTATTAAATTCACATGCAAGCTAGTCTCCAACAATAATACCCAATGTATACTCAATACATAACAGGAATTGAAATAAGATGCCGACATCAAACTTCTTAACAAGAATTAGGATAAGGTTACCAATTTACCTTCCATCCTTCTTTCTCCCTTCTTCCTAATTTCTTCTTCTTTCTCTTCCTTGTTGCTCTCGGCTGTCAGCATACCGTCCTCCCTTTTTTTTCTCTTTTTCTCTCTTTCTTCTTCTTTGTCCTCTCATTCCTGTCTCCTCTTCTCTTTTTCCTCCTCTATTCTGCCAAAGCACTTGGCTGAGGGCATCCCAAATGTAAACCAAGGCTTCTTTAGCTTATGTGTAAGCTCCTCCACCAATAACCCTTTTAATTTTAGCCCCACTAGTAGATTTTGTCACTTTTCCCTTTAAGATATTTGTAATTGAGCATAGAATCAAGGCACCTAATAAACCAATTATTTTTTGTGTCGTCCAAACACTAATCCATTAAATCTTGTATGGTTCTTACGAACCCAGACATTAGGCTAACTTGCCCCTTGGGCAACCTTTAGCACCCCTTAGGCCATCTTAAAGGCCTGGATTAGATTTATCCACTGCTAAAATTTAGATCCCTATAAGCCAAATATATTGAATTCCAATCTGGCTTAATTTCAAGTTTAGAGATGAGATAAATAATTCCTAGATATAGAAAAAATGTAGCCCTTGTTCGAATTATGTTATAAACATGTCACAATATATATCCTGATTATATATAAATCTTCAACCTGTTAATAGAGGATTGTAGTCTTAATTATAGTTTTACCATAGTAACAAAATCCGAAGATTTGGGTGTTATAGGGAGTGCTTTCTTTCTTTCTTGTGTGAGCCTATCCTATGAAATCGATTCATATTTTGAAGAACCAATTATTGTATCAAATTTTCTAATTCTTTTGTCCCACATGCTAAAATTTCAAAGTTAATCTTTTTTGTTTTGGCATTTTTAGTATGTGTGACAAAAAAATTTCTTCAAGTTTTATGTTAATGAGATCTAATCATTGTGAAGTTTGATTTTAGTGATGTGCATGACTACGTTGCATTGATGTAAATATCAACTGATATGATATATATCGGTTAATATGTATCGGTGTTAAGGCTCTCCAATACCAATATTTTCGAGGTGACAATGTCGGGATATGTTTTCGTATCATTTGATGTAGCCAATCTTAATGCAGTTGATATTTAGTTGATATATCAGCTGATGTGACTATATTAGTATTCAATTTTCAAAAAAAAAAATCATCCGATATATCTAATACCGATATGCATTGTCTGATATGTTCAATATCGATAGAATAATGACCGGTACCGATACATTGTCTAATTGAATTATGTCTTGTCAATGTTTATTGTATTGGAGATATAGGAATAAACAAGTATTGCTCATATAGTATAGTATGGGTAGTGTTGTTAAAGGGGTTGGGTCATGCTTGTTAGCTTTCCACCAATTTAGAATCTTAAAATCTAATCTGTTGCTTGTGAAGTTGAAAACGTGGTTGAACTGCAAATAGTGAAGAAATTCAATTGGTGTTATATTTTTACTAATCGTCCGTGTTCCACATTAAGTTCGTACAAAGAATACAAATCTCGTCTATTGGAAGGTCTTGGACCACCACCACCACCGCTGCTGCTATTGGACTGCACGATTTCAATCTTAATTGTGATGTATACAAGTTTTACATTGCATATATGATGCAATGGACTCGTGCCTTCATATCTTCTATTTTATCAGCCATCTCCATGTTGATATAGATTTTTTGAAGACGGATATATATTCTACGTAAATTTAGCGAGGGTTCATAATTATGGTGAAAAAGGTTAGCATTGGGAGATTTCTGCAATGTTTTAAAATTTTTCCCTGAAAAATATAATTAAATATAATATTAGTAAATATGTAATTTTTAATAATTTTAATATTTATTTAACATTATTTCTTTAAATTTCTTATTTACCTCTATCATCGGTATTATACAGTGAGAATTATAATTATCCAATAAAATGCAAAGTTGTCATTAAATGATAATAATTAGCTCAATAATAGATTTTGTGCCTTGTAATAGATGCCTACAAGTTTGTTAATAGTAAAATAAAATATTTCTAAAAAATGTTTAATCAATTCAATGAACTTCCAATAGACATTTATTATTTGCTCGATCTTTTTAATATTTTTGTTATGGAAGATAGTTAAAATTAAACGAAAAGTGTATGCGGTGTCCAACATCTAATAAGTAGAGCTCCATAATGTTGCACAATCGATTTTTATTTTCTTGTAGTTGAGTTTGTTTTGTCAGCATAATGTCTTAAACTGTTATTCCCAAAAGGAAAATGTTCTAGTAAATAGGATAATATTCTTTAATTTCTCCAAATAATGAGAAATAAATTACAAAACATCCGTGACACAAACGTTAATAATATGACATGCACGTTTTGTATAAATAATTCCATCATTCAAAATTAAAGAAAAATGTGATTTAAATAATGAAATAACAATATTATTATTTGAAGTATTATAAAAAATAATGAAGAAATCTTATTAAATATTCCACGTTATGATAGTATTGTTTGCTTTAGAAATTGTAGATAGTGTGTGGGTGCCCTTAAATTTTAAAACCAATAATTTTTTTTGTTATTCCTAATTTTCAAAAATCCAGTGTACAATATGATAAATATAATGTAAGTTATTACGTAATGATCATATATCACTAGTTAAAAAATATTAGAATTTACTTGTATTAATTTTAAAATTAATT
>JAOVVI020000886.1:0-27342 GCA_028571085.2 Nepenthes alata | reverse complement strand
CGTCTGGAGTTCTAAGCACGACTCCAGCTCCGCTGCCTGTTTGGGTGGATGATCCGTCTACATTCAGGATCCATGATGGAACGTCCGGTGCGTCCAAGCTCTTCGAGCTGCGCAGGTCGTCCAGAGTTGGGGTCGCAGCCTCGACGATAAAGTCTACCAGAGCCTAGCCCTTAAGAGCCGGTCGTGGCCAAAATTCCACGTCGAGCACTCCCAACTCTATAGCCCACTTGACCAGCCGCCCAGAAGTCTCTGACTTCTGTAGGATCGACTTCAAGGGTTGATCCGTTAGAACGACGATCCAGTGAGCTCGAAAGTAGGGCCTCAGATTCCACGCCGAATAGATGAGGGTCAGCGCAATACTCTCCGCATGTGGGTAGTGAGTCTTCACGTCCATCAATACCTTACTCAAAGTTATACACTGATCGATGCGCGCCCTCGTGCTCTCTGATGAGCACTGAGCTGAGCACTGTGTCCAACATGGCTAGGTGGAGATACAGGTCCTCGCCCATGGATGGTGAACTCAAGAGAGGTGGGCTAACAACGTATGCCTTTAGCTCTTTGAATGCTTCCTCACACTCATCCATCCACCGGAATTCAGACACTTTCATTTCTCTAAGCGCCTTGAAGAAGAGCAAGTACTTTTTTGCGGACTTAGCTAGGAACCGCGATAGGGCTGCCAGCCGTCCCGTAAGCTTCTGAACTTCCTTCACGGTCCGCAGAGGGCTCATCTCAAGGATGGCTCTGATCTTCTCCGGGTTTGCATCTATGCCGCGCTGGGACACTATAGAGCCCAAGAACTTTTTGGAGGTCACCACGAACGCACAATTGGCTGGGTTAAACTTCATCCTGTGAGCCCGGAGTACCAGGAAGGTCTCCTCCAGATCGTGGATGTGGTCTTTGGCTACTCTGCTCTTGACGAGCATGTCATCAACGTACACGTCCACGTTCCTTCTGATCTGGGCCCCGAACATCTTGTTCACAAGACGCTGGTAGGTTGCCCCGGCGTTCTTGAATCCGAAGGGTACAACCTTGTAATAGTACGTCCCCTGGTCGGTCATGAAAAAGGTGTGTTCCTCATTGTCCGGATTCATCATAATCTAGTTATAGCTTAAGGAGGCATCCAAAAAGCTCAGGAGTTTATACCCGGACGTAGAATCTACCAATTGATCGATCCGAGGGAGTGGAAAAGCTATCTTTAGGACAGGCTTTATTTACGTCGGTGAAATCCACGCACATCCGCCACTTGCCGTCGCTTTTTTTCACAAGCTTGACGTTAGATAGCCAGTTCGAATACTGGACCTCTCTAATGAATATGGCGTCCAGCAGTCTCTTCACTTCCTCTCTTATGGCTACTGACTTCTCGACGGAGTGATTCCTGTGCTTTTGCCTGACGGTCTTGTGACCAGTAATGAGGCTTAACTTGTGGATCATCACTCCGGCCGGTATCCCAGGCATGTCGACAGAGACCCACGCGAACACGTCAGAATTCTTCTGAAGGAAGCCAATGAGCCGATCGCGGTTGGCCGCAGTGAGGTAGCCACCGATGTCCACGCACTTCTCCAGTTCGGAAGGGTCCAGAGGGATCGCTTTGGTCACTTCGCCTGCCTGGGCCTACTGCAGCATGGCTTCATCACGGAGATCTAAGTCCCTGTTCATGCAGTCCGACACCACTGGAGCAATTTGGGACAACTAGCACGTCCACCCCATCACCTGGTCACCGAGCACCTCTCCCATGCCGTACGGGGTTTGAAAACTTCATCTTTAGATGAGGTATCAAAGTACTGGCCCCGAAAGACGTGAAGAAAGGTCTACCCAGGATGGCGTTGTAGACAGACGGCAGATCGATGACAAGGAACGTTAGCTCTCGCGTCACAGTACGTGGGTAAGTTCCTATCATGATCTCCAACTAGATTTCTCCCTACACAGGTACAGGTTCGTTGTCCAGACCGTACAGTGGGCCATTGGCCACTTTCATCTAGCTTCGCCTCAATCTAAGTTTAAAGAAAGTATCAAGATACAGCAAATTCCAAGAGCTGCCATTCTCAATGAAGACTCGTTTCATCTAGTAATCAACCGAACAGTCTAAAACGAGGGCGGATATAATGAAGGGATCAAAATTGGGGAAGGTTACATGAGCCATATCGTTGCTTCTAAAGCTAATGACATCACTCATATCCCTTACCATCGCTCTCACTGTCGAAAATCTACTCGGGTTGCTGCCGCCTGCTGCTCTTGGCAGACACAGTTGAGATCATGCTGATCACGCCGGCGACCGTACGGTTCTTCGAAGGCTCGCTCGCCTCAACTTCTGAGGCTGCGAGGGCCTACCCCGAGCCCTTCACGAACCATTTAAGTTGTCCACGGCGGATTAAGTCTTCTATTTCCTGCTGCAAGGTCCGGCAATTTTTCGTGGAATGTCCCAGGCAACGATGGCATTGACAGTATTTCGTCAGGTCTGCATCGCTTGAGCCCTTTGGCGCTTTCGGCCACTTGAAGAACTTTTCATCCTGGATCTGCATCAGGATATTCGCACAGGTATCGTTCTGGGGAGTTAGGAACGTTGGCCCGTACTGCTTCCTGGATCCCGACGAAGGCCGTAGCTGTTTGCGGCGTTCCTAGAAGCGGCTACTTTCGCCGTTCCTTTTCTTCCCGACAGCTAGCTTTGGCCCTTCCGGAGGGCAGTCCCCACGTTCCGGACGCTTTGCTTCGTTGGCCTCCTTCGCAGAGATGTAGGCTCGAGTGATGACCTCTGCTTCCTGGAAAAACTCTGGGCACTGGTGCGACAAGTGTTTGAAGAAGTCCCCTACTGCCAACGTAGCAACGAAGGCGTTGAGCTTCAACTCATCGGAGAGCTGAGGGATCCGGCACGCCTCACTGATGAAGCGGTTGAGGAATCGCTTCAGGCTTTCTTCCGTCCTCTGTCGGAGGCGGACCAGGTGCCATGGCTTCTCTTACCTCCTGCTGGAGGCGAACTGGCTCAAGAAGCAGTCCACGAGCTCGTTGAAGGAGCTGATAGAGTTTGGCGGGAGGCTTATAACCAAAGCAGCGCGTCCCCCCTAAGAGTGATGGGAAAGCACTGGCACATTAAGGCCTCGCTCCCTCCCTGGGAGACAGGTGAGTACGGAAGTAGTTGAGGTGGTCCATCGGATCCTTACTTCCGTCGTACCCATCCAGTATTGGCATTTTAAACTTACGAGGAAGCGGCTAGGTCCGGAGGTCCATAGAGAAGAGTGACCTCCACAGGTCAGCAGACGACCGCACGAGTCTCTCCTTATGTAGGTGGTCCCAGGGCACCTTCACCTTTTCCACTATTAGTGAGTCAGACTTGCTTCTCCGCACGTTGATGACGTCACGAAGCTCCGTGTGACCCTGTTGGTTCGACTAAGCTTGTCAGTTGTGGCGGTTTCCCCGCGGGGCGGCCGCGCGCTGCATGAATCCACAACTGTCCGCCTCCTTTCGCTGCTTGAGTTATGGGGGTTGCCGCTCTGGGATCTCCTCCCGCTAGTCCCAGTTATGGTGGCTTCCAGTCGTAGTCCGGGCCGTACTGCCAAAGGCTGCCTGGGCCTCGATGTCGTCAGATCGATCTGATCTGCCCCTGGGGGCTCTGGTACAACGCCTTTCCCGCCTGGAGGATGATGCCTGAGATGCTGGGGGGAGCCCCCATCCACTACGTGCCCGTCCAGGTGCAGAGGGCCTGATGCATCAGCCTCATGTCGCCCATTTCGGCGACTAGCTGATGAACGTCAGGCTGCAAATGGACGTCTGCACGGCTACCCACTGAGGGGTCGTCGCCGTGAGCAGCTGTATCTCTTGCTAGGGCGCTGGCTTATGCCCTGGTGTTGACCATCTTGGCGTAAAGGAGTGAGTGTTGAAGGGAGACGCTAGACTTTTTGTTACGATTCCCACAGACTGCACCAATGTTGCATCTCGGGTTCCTGGTTGTAGTACGAATTAAAGAGCCTTCGGATTCCACGTCGTCCGGAGGGTGTCACGAGCGGGTTCGATCTCCGTCATTGTTAACCTAGAACCTGTACAACACAAACTAACAAACAAGAAGTCAGAGGTCGACAGGATTTCTCCCACTGAAAACACTCCGACGCTCAAGTCAGTAATCTCCCGCAATGAACGGAAAGGAGCGCACGCTTAGAGGTGTGCGGAAGTATGTTGAGTGTGCGGTGGGAGTATATGAATGTGAGAGTATGAGAGTTGATGAGCGTTTGGTGGGAGCTTGGGTCCCGGGAATGCACCGCGAAAAGTGGCTCACTCTGGCAGCCCGTGAAAGGCTGTGAAGGATGAGGTTGGGCGTAAATCTGAGAGTAGGGACTCAAAGAGTGTTAGCCTCAAAGCCCATGCTTAGAATAAGAATTTGAGATCTGATCCTTTTTCCTGTAGGAGAGGAAGTATATAGGCTCCCGTGAGTAGGGCTTTCGGCGTGAGAATCCTTTCTGCAGGGATTTGCCTGCCGTTGACCACAGGTGGCAGTCGGTGGTATCAATTGTCGCCTTGTGGTGGTGAGGAGACCGTCATGCATCGCTGGCCACGCTTGGCCTGCCTTTCGCGTGGGGGTCAACTGCAAGGAACAGCGCAAGCCACGGCTAGCAGAGTTGACTTTTTTCCCATTGGCTTGCCTCTGCGGCCTCGTGTTCGCTGCTTGTAGCTACGCTAATGAGCTGCAGGGAGTGCTGATTGGTTGCGGGCACTGGGCCGCCACATAGGCTACTTGGAGCTCTATGCCGAACAGTTGGTTTGGGCTGCCGCTTCCTGGATCGGGTCTCGCATTTCCCGGGCTTCACTCGTATTGGACCCAACAATTCTATTTATAGAAAACTAACATACACCGATCAGGCGTAAATCACACACGAAAGTATAATCCGTACGACGCACGATCGTCCATCAAGCATTCATCAGGTACTTACATTTTATCCCAAACACGTACGTACATAAATCAAGCGTATATCAAGCACTACCAATCTGTCTAAAATATGCACGAGTGCTCTAGAGACATTCCTCAGGCGTATCCTTACTGCCCAAAATACGCAATGCATGAGTCAAGTGCAATTCAAGCGTCACACAGTCTGACTTTTCCTGTCAGAAAATTAATTAGGCCCAAAACCTCAATTGACCTAGATAATTTATCAATTTAATGTAATGAATCATTATTAAAAAGATAATTTGAAATCCATACCTTATATGAGCTTTTAGCCTTAATTATTGTAGTCAAGAAGTGGCCAGCAAATTTGTTAGGACAAGCATTCATGGTTAAAACCGATCAATAAAGCCTTAAATTTCTCCTGGACCATAGGGGTCATAAGAACAAGGTGGTTGACGCCCTCTCCCACAAGGAGGAGAACCTAACACTCATGATACTATCATACCCAAATCCAAGCTAGATAGAGTAACTTAAGGCCTCTTACCAAACTGATTTAGAAGTTTAGATTCTCATGTAGCAAATTCAAGACAACTAGCCAAGGACCGAAGACTTTGAACAAAGTAGCGTACCCTTCAAAAATGATAAGATATTCATTGGTAAGAATCTGGGAATCAAGCAACAAGTGTTGTACTAGGTCCATGCCAATCCAGCTAGAGGGCATTCAGTTTATCACAAAACCTTAAGCCGTGTAAGGATGAATTCTAGTGGAAGCAAATATGGGAGGACATTAAATGATGTATCAAAGAGTAGCAATTTACCAAACCACAAAAAATGCCCCACAAAAACCCTATGGACTCGTCCAACCATTATCCATACCTAAGTCTCCTTGGTCAGACCTCTCTATGGATTTCACGGAAGGCCTTCCCTCCTCTCAATAATAAGATGGCATTTTGGTGATCGTGGATTGTTTAACCAAGTACGCTCATTTTATTCCGCTCACTCACCCTTACACCACAACTAAGCTTGTTCAATTCCTCAACCATGTAGCTAAACACATGGGATTCCAAGGTCCATAGTCAGGGACAGGGACGTAATATTTACTGGCCCCTTCTAGAAGGAGTTGTTCAGCTTGCAAGGAGCTACACTACAACATAGTTCGGCATATCACCCCTAATTTGATGGACAAATGGAAATTATAAATAAGAGTATGCAATACTACTTAAAGGTGCTGTGTCACATTCCGAATTTTATAGCCACAAAACCATGTGGCACACCCATTCCCATTGGAAGTCGGATGCCAGTCAAGTTGACCCCTGAGGACACTTAAGTATCAGGGTCGATCCTGGGATGCAACCGCAAAAACATACACAAGTGTTGTGTGAGTCGAATATAAGTCATTAATTAATTATGTGAAAACACAAGCAAACAATCAATAATAACAGGCAATAATCGGATATGGAAAAAGATATTTAGAATTCATCCTTCATATAGATGGTTTTGGACCTTTTGACTTTGATACTAGTATAATATTGAAAGTCTTCAACTTTCACAACAAGATATTTAATTGTTTTCACAATACTAAAATTTAAACTAAATTCATTTAAATTCCTAGAAAAATTCAAATATGCGAGAAAAATATATAAAAATTTATATGGCTCGATTTGGATTCTAACATTTTTCACCAACTAAACTGTTGATGTCCTCTTTAACTTGATCTTTAGGATAACTTTGACCTCTCACTTCAGTCTCACATCTTCAACAAGTTTCCAACTTAATTTTGTTGTTGGTCTCCCCTTCCACTTCGCAAGCACTTCTTTCTTCTTTTCGACTGATGTGGTCACCTTCCATTTAGTAATCATTTCTTTAACTTCTGGTTTTGATATTAGTTTCAATCTAATGTTAGTGTGTAGTGACAAATTGCACAAAACGTCATCCGTGTCAGGATAATAAGACATCAACTAGGTCAAATGAAACACTTAGTGGACCTTAATCTATTCTGGAGAATCTATGCTAAATGAGACCTTCTCCACACAAGAAATGATTTGGATAGGACCTTTATATTTATGTAGGAGGTACTTGTCTCTCTCTCTAAGGAACAGCATTTGCTCTTGGAGAAGCTTCATTAACACAAAATCTCCTACATTGAATTGTATAGGCTACTTTTCTTGATCTACCCACTTCAATCGATGAGACGCTTTTTCCAGGTAGGCTTTGGCAGTCTTCGTGTTTTGCTTCCACCACCAAAAGTTGTAAGCACGAGGACACTAACCTTTATAAGACTCGGACACAGTTTGTAGAAGAAGCGGCTGTTAACTTACAACAATCTTAAAATGACTATTATTTAAAGAAAAGCCCTTTTGAATATTAAAACAAAATTGAGTAACATTGAGGATATTCACTCAATCCGTCTAATTGGCACTCACAAAATATCATAGGTACACCTTGAATAAGCCATTGAATTTTCCCGTTTGACTGCCACTTTGAGGATGGTAGCTCGATAGGATATTCAATTTTGAACCAAGTACTCTAAAAACTTCAGACTAAAAAGCTAACATAAAGCACACATAATCCTTGTCACTCATCTCGTGAATAATCGCTTGATATCGGAACAAAAGTGGCATGTTTTGAAAAGAAGTCCACACCAAGATGCACGAACATTCACCAATCGTGGGCAGCCGCATGATAAAGCAAAGAGAAATTTTTCAGGGTCTACTAGGTACAGTGAAGGGTTACAATAACCCCGCCAACTTCTGTCATTCAATCTTATCTTGTTGACAAGTAAAATATGTTTTTGTATAGCTCATCATATTGTCATTAATCTTGGGCCAGTAATAGCTCTTTTGCAGTAAGTTTAGGGTACGCTGCCACCCCGCATAACCAGCCCATAGAGTGTCTCTTCATGATATAACCAACATCCTCTTCACTCCTCTAGCCTTAGATATAAAAATTTGATGCTTCTTCATTAAGGTCAATCCATCATCACCCCAAAATCTCCAAGTCTTACCTTCCCAAATAAATCAAATTAGAGTCATAGCCATTGAGTTCTTCTCAAGATTTAACTTTACCTAATCTCTAATGGTCATGGTAATACTGCTTGCCGATAAGTGGGCTACTTAAGACAAGTTGGCAATGTCTGATCTTCTACCAAGGATATCTACAACCTAATTGCAGTGTCCGACTTTATATTTTAGCTCCAAGTCAAATTCCACAAAAAACTCCTGCAACTAAGCCTGCTTTGGATTAATTTCGGTTATGTGAGGAAATGGTTGCCAATAGTGTTGTTGGTTTTCACCAAAAACTTAGAGCTGAGCAAATAATATCGCCAAATACTCAAACAGTGTATCATCTCTAGCAACTCTTTCTCCTAGGATGCATAACTTCGTTTAACCTCATTTAGCTTCCTACCATCGTAGGCTACTGGATGGCATTCTTGTAATAGAACCCCTTCAAGGGCAAAATCCAATGCGTCAGTATGAATCTTGAAGCGCTTGATAACATTTGAGATAGCTAATACAAGCTCCTTCATTGCCGCACACTTCAATTCCTTGAAGTTTTACTGACATATCTGGAACTATTTCCACTTATATCCTTCTTAAATAAATCTATCAAAGATGTTGCTTCCTTCGAAAACTCTTCTATGAAGCGTCAATAATAGTTAACAAGGCTAAGAAATGAGCGCAACTCGATCACACATGCCAGGACTTGCCAATTTGAGATAGTTTGCACCTTCTTTGGATCTATTACGATCTGACCTAGCACCACAAAGTACCCCAGGAAGCTGACCTCCTTTTCCGCGAAGAGGCACTTCTCATGCTTTACGTTGAGGCGATTCTCTTTTAACTTCTAAAACACTAGCCTTAGATATTTCAAGAGATCTTCTAGACTTGAACTATATATCATAATGATGTCGTCTAAGTAACCACTACATTTGTCCAAGTATTCATGGAATATCTAGTCCATCAGCTTACAAAATATTGTTGGGGCATTAGTCAAATCAAAAGGCATTATAAGCCACTTGAAAGCTCCATATCCAATAAAACATGTTGTTTTTGGTTCATCTCCCTCCAAAATTCTAACTTGGTGATAGCCCGACTACATATTGAGCTTCATAAAGTATTTTGCATTGCTCAACTGATTAAACAAGTTAGCAATCAAAGAAATCGGATAGTAGTTCTTTACAGTCACCTAATTTAGAGTCCTATAATCAATGCAAAGACATAGACTCTCATCATGCTTCTTTTGAAATAGAGTAAGGGCTCCATAAGGTGTTTTCGAAGCGCAAATGAACCCTAAGCTGATTAACCCATCTAATTATTTTTTAAGCTTTGCTAGCTTAGAATATGCCATCCTATATGCTCCTTGAGTAGGTGGCTTCTCCACTAGTGTCAGTCCGATCTAGTAATCCATCACTCTTGGGGTGGAAGAACCTTATGCAACTCCGTTGACATCAACTACTTGAATTCCTCCAAGAGTAGGTTGACTTCAAGTAGCGGAAACCCAATTTCATCGACTTCGTCCACTGGCAATGTCACAAGGAAGGTAGGCTCACTTTTTTAAGTTGGAGTACAAACAACACCATATTGTTGCCCTTCCTCTCGAATTCTTTCAGCCTTTTGGAGACACTCATCAAACATGGACTCTCACCTATGAGTACCAAGTTTCAGTGAAGCATGGGCACTCCCTTAGCCACCCTAAATGAGTCCATCCCCAAAATATGGTCAAAGCCATCCATAAGTACTGCTGTAAAATTTAACTTCCTGTTTCACTTTCTAAGTCGCATCAGCACAAACTTGGCAACACCAATGATAGGCTTTGCTCTTGAGTTCATAGCTAACATGCTACAACCATCTTGTTTCAATCGCATACCTAGTCAATCCGCTTCAGTCCCAGCCACGAAGTTGAAAGTGGTGCACGTGTCAACCATAGCGCGGGCACTGCTTCCATTCACTTGAATTTCCATATACATTAGGTATGTGGGCTTGGTGGATGTTTGAACATACTTCTCCATAGCATACAAGAAGTGGACCACACCTATACAAGCTTGGTCCCATCATTCCCGTCCCCTCCTAACACCAGTTGATCACCTTTACCTTATAGCACACATAGATCTCCTTTGTAAAGGCATTGTGCCACCTTATGTGGCCCGTTATATAAGAAACACCTACCAAAAGATGCCTTCTTACTTACTAACATATTAATACTTTCTTTAGAGCTCTAGGAGTTCACCAATGATAATTTTTTTCAAAAGTTACTTCCTTACTGTTGGCTTTAATTTTTGACTTATTGACACTCAATGCACTTTATGCAAGCTTCTTCGATGCATCACCACTCTTCCCTTGATTATGGTTGACCCTCTCAATGGCATTTCAACAAGTCCTTTAGGTGCATTTAGGGCAGAAGTCAAATATTACACTCGCTTTCTAAATAATTCCATTTGAACCCATGGCTGCGGGTTATCTATAAAATGAAAGAGACTATCTTTCTCAGACATGTCTAACATGCATGCCAACAAAGCTTTAACAATCTCTGATTGTCCCCGTGTACTTAATATATGTTAACTTCCTTCGTGCTATGAATTCAGTATTTTTAAGGTAAAGTGTACCATTAACTCTCTTATTAGGTTTTTCCACGAGTCGATACACAATCTCTTCTAAGCAATTTCCTCATACTTGGTGTGCCACCACAGTTTGGCATCACTGGTCAACTAAAAACCTTGGCCTCATCCAAATCCATATTCACAGCCTGAAAGTACTATTCCAGATCAAAGATGAGATTGTCGAGCTCCTTCAAATCTCGCACGCTACCATATGAATGAGGCTTCGAAGGCTTAACTTTGTCACTGCCATCAGTTTCAGTAGCATGGACTAGAAAGCTCACATTACCAGTGATATCGGCATTCTCTTCTTGCAACACTCTTATTAAGTCAAAGACATCCTCAGGTCCTTGAGCACATCTTCAAAAGATCTCAACTAGACAAACATCCACCCATCTTTCCATCTTGTCAAAAGATTCATCTCTAGCTTCGAGCTTAATCATTCTTCCCTCAAAAGTTTCAAGACAAGTCACTACGATTGGATGAACCGCGGGAGTCATCTGAATAATTAGCAGACCTGTATGAGTTATTTGAGTAGCCAACTGTGATATTGCTTGGGCTATCATCATCCCATCCTTTCTTACCACTCTTCTCATAAGTCAAGCTCTCATACTAGTCATGGTCCAAATTTTAAAGCCACAAAATCATACGACAAATCCGTTCTCGTTGGAAGTTGGACGCCATCCAAGTTAACCCCCGAACACACTTAAGTGTTGGGGTCGATTTCGAGATACAACTTCAAAAAATACACCAGTGTTAAATATGTCGAGCATGTAAGTCGCTAATTGAAAATATAAAAATACAAACAAGCAATCAAAAGTAACACGCAATAATAGGTTATGGAAGGAAATTTTCTAGAATTCATTCCGTTGGATAGAGGGTTTGGGGCTTTTTGACCTCTGGCACTGGTATACATTAAAAGTTTCCAACTTTCATAATGGGATATCTAATTTTTTTATAATGCTAAAATTCTAAGTAAATGAACCTAAATTCTTAAAAAAATTCAATGATACAAGAAAAATTATATAAAAAATTTCATTGCTCAATTTGAATTCTAACACTCTAAATCATGGTCAAAATGATTACCAATGGCCAAATGGTAATACAACACAAATCGACATTATTCCACGAGAATAACCTCATTTGAGGCAATATATGGACAAACCCCTCTTAGACTGGCTAGGTTTGTAAAGGGTGCTATTGCCAACGAGGTGGTTGAGGAGGAATTGAGGACCCAAGACCAAATCTTAGAACTTTTGAAGGAAAATCTACAAAAAGCCCAATCCTACATGACGCTACAATATGATAAGCACGGATGACTCCTAACGTTACAAAATGACTTAGATAACCTCATCTTATGGGCAAGATGCTTTAAAGGAGGGAGCTTTGTCATAGTCAAGGTAATAAACCCAGATTTCTTCATCTGGAGGGAGAATACACTAGCAAAGACAAAGAGAAAATCTACCAAAGAAGTATTGGGTCCTCTATTGGATGAGCTTCTGAACCAGAGAGAGGCAAGCAGCAACACATCTCAGCCGTCCAGATGGAGCGATGAGCACCGCTAGATGAAGAAGTGGAGGATTATGGTTTTGTTTGCCACATAAGCAGAAGCATGCAAATCACATGAGCTAGGATAGGGCAATTCATAAGAATTCTGCCAAACACGTCTGTGGACACATGGAAAGGAGCATCTCAACAGCAAGTTGAAGTAATAACAAAGCTTGTTGAAAGGAATGCCTGATAGTTAGAGAATATTAGGAAACCTCTTTAGAGGATATAAATGAGGGATTGTAATAGAAATGTGCGGAACGGAAAATACCTGAGTGACTATTTCTCTGAAGATTTTTTCCCTTCTCGAATTGGAAACTCTATCTTTTACGCCCTTGCAATTATCATCTTCACTCTTTTCCATTCTTCTCTTCTCCAAGCTGATCCTTACATCTTCCTAAAGACTTCATAACATATTGACTCCTAAGCTCCATAAGTATTTTGCTAAAGAAAAATTACTCCTCTCACATACCCCACTCCAAGTGCATCCAACTCATGTGGTAAAGAAAAAGCAGGTCTATTTTTCTTATAATTGTCATTATATTGGAAAATGACACAGATCTTCATGTCCTCGGAAAAAACACATAACATCACAATCCAAAGGAAGACAATCCCACTAATGAAAATAGTGTATCCTTCAGAAGATTCTAGAGTTGGTGAGGAGAAGAAAACAACGAAGTGAATGATTCTGTTGTGGTTCATGTGCCTATGGTGAAACTTATGCATGCTCCTATCAACATCCCTGGTAATTGTGTATCTAAGATTTTCCATCACAATGGGCTGTGCAAGGAAAGGACAGAGCTGAAATTCATGCCATTATTGACCTTGGTTTTCCGATCGATTTGCTTTCCAAGAAGTTAGTTAAAGAGTTTGGTTTATCCCTTGTGAAGATGGAAAAAAGTGAATGTGACATCCTATTGTCATCAGTGCGAAGAGCAGATCCATAGCTTGACCACATCAGAATTCACTATGCATGGGTTGCAGTTCACAACCAGGTGTTACATTGCAGTTGATTGCTGCGATTTACCCTTGGTAAGCCTTGGTTGACTACACATGATGCCTCGTTTCACATGAAGTTCAACACCATGCCAAACTCCTCAGCAACTTCTAGCATCTTATTCAATCAGATAAATTTGGAAATATGTCTTGCAAGACGAGTGTGTAAGCTTCCAATTAGAGTTACAATGATGATTAACTCAAATTTTCAATGGGTCAAGAATGACAGAGACAAGCCCAAGCCCTATGTTCCCCGATCCTAGCCAGAGTTCATTACCATTTGGATTGCTTTGGAGAGAGGGCCCATATCCCTTGGGTTGAGTCTTTCTAGAAGGAAAAGAATTTGAAGAAGGCTAGGAAGTTTTGATAGCTTCCATTTTCTAGTTATATTCACATTTTATTTTCTGGATATTTTTAGTAGCACATCATTTCCTAGTTGAACTAAAAAACTATTTAGGTGCAAGTATTAGTTTCCCAAAAAGAGTCGTTATTTTTAGAGTCATTAGTCTTTATATATAGCACCTACAGGTACATAAAAATTTACTGAATCAATTATTTTTTTATAGATGGATCCAATCATTACACAGCTTCTTCGTCTACAGCATTTCCTCCTTGCCAAATTTGAAATGAATTGGTTAGGTTTGATTTCCTGTAAGAAAGTTAATTTAAAATTATTCCCTTTCAATATCATTGCTTCCCTCTCCGAAAAATTTCATCCTTGGATCTGGAAGAAAGGAGATGTAGAAAACAGGACAATTTGCCAAAGGTCCAGCTGGAGATGAGTACTAACATCCTTGGATTGCATGACATGGGACGGTCAAATAGAACAAATTTGTCTGTAGTCTTGAAAAACTTGTCAGGAACAACAAACGCAGCATGTTCGACCTCTTAGACCACATGCTCATTCTCCCTATTAATTTCTTCTATCTTCGGCTTTTAGTTATTTAGGAATTTCTACTGTTGAAACTTCAATGTGCTTCAATTTTAACTCCTTGTGCTTTTCAGCAAGGCTATATCAGTGAGTCTCAAAGGGATGGTGATTGTCAGTGATCAGGAAGGCATTGGGGGAGTTTTGTTGGAATGGCTCTGAGGCAGCTAAGGTGTTCGTTGGTCTGGGATCCTCCATATTGAAACTTGTCTGGTAACTATGACTAGTGTTTGGAGGGTGGTGTATTTGGAATGTCCTAGATGGCAGGCAGATAGTAGGTAAGACTGACTTTGTGGTGGATTGGCCTGATTGCAGCTAGCATTGGATGGTTGTGAGGGTTAGAAGGCCATGGTGTTTGTGTTGGAATGTGAGTTTGATGGTGACTCCACCGAACAACTGTGAAGCAAACTATAATCAAAACTTCGATCCTGATCCCCGAAGGATGGTAGGTGGATCTTTGATACCAATTGGAGCAGGACCAAGTCCTGGAAGTGGCACCCACGACAAACCCCAAAAAACCAAACTGAACTTATATTCAACACCTGAAAATAAAGAGTACACCTAAATATATAGAGAAAATCCAACCAGAGTTTCTTGAATCAACACAAACTTTAATTGGTGAAAAATTACTATAAATCCTAATTTACCTATCCATAAATATCATATCCAATAGATCATAACCATGGAAGAAAATATCAATATTAGTCACAGTCATATCAGTATCGGACATATTTGACAATACGAATTGATATCGAATATATCGGATAAAAAAAATTTTAAAAATCGTAAGCTGATAGGATTATATCGACCGATACGTAAATATAACGACATATTGTCATGGTATCGAGAATATCGATTCCAATACATATCGGCCGATATATATTGTATCAATCGATATGTACTGTATCAGCCAATATATACCGTATTAGCCGATATTTCCATCAATGATCATATCTAAAATACAATAAATCTAAAACATTTCAAATTATAATAATTCCTAAGCATGTCCATTTCCAGTTGTGCCCATCTTTAACTTTTTAAGTTGCATATGTACCAGGCAATTCGGAAATGCATCAATATTGTAACATATAATGTTTAGGTCATTTGCAACAAGACATTTAGGTTGGGAGGAGGGAAGATCCCAAAAGAAGAATTTAGAAAGTGCAAATTACTTTTAGTAAAGAGAAATTTTTTCAGGGCAAAACATGTGAAGCATCAAGGTCCTTGATGCCAATAGGGGATTCGGGAAATACCACCCTCATCATGATTTTTCAAAACCCACATCCAAACTCGATTGTTAGTAGGACGGGAGTTTTCTCAATTACCAACTCCTGGAACCTCCTTAACTTGATGCAATGAAGGTTGGTATTTTCTGAATGCCAATGAATCCCTTAAATCCACTGTAAAAATTTCCCTTAGAGTACAAGCCCTAAATTCTTTCTAGATCTGATAGACCATGCCATCTTATTTATTCCCCTAGTAATGTCAAGTTTTATTTCACGAGAAGTAGGTTCTAAAAAGAGGCTAAGGAAACAGAAAATGCTTGCAGGTCAGTTAAGCATAGGGACTTTCTCCAACTGGCAAAGCACTAGAAAAATTAGATCCTCAAGAAGTGAGAATGGTCTACTACTCCCCTCAAATACTCTTTTTGTTCCATTTATAGGTTAAATTTCAGCCGATTTTTTGTTCTATTTAAGGACTTAAAGATACACAATTTGTACCTAATCCTCAGAGTCATTCAATTTTAAGTTGGTGTCCCAAGCAAGGTGAAGATGTACAAAATGAAGAAGAAGAATAAGGGTAAAACCTCACAATCCACTTTGTGTGCAATAAGATTGTGAATACCGCAGCATAAACATCATAATGGTATAGGCTCCTCTTTAAGAATGCCACCAACTTCCATCCTCCATGATTGATCAACCAAAAATGCTAACTCCCTGTAAGAGGGAAGATTCAAGTTGACATATCTATTATGAAAAATAACCCATCAATGCCATTTCATTTGTATATGTGAAGAAGCAAAATATTAAAGAGACATAATGAATGCCCAGTTGACTATACTAAACAGAGCTACACTTTCCCTTATTGTCCTCTGTTCTTCTACATTTAAGTCTATTAAGTTAATATGTAACTTAATTTTATGAGGGTATCAGTGGAAAGCAATAACTCGCTGCTAAATGGGGATATGGAACAGTTATTTTTTGACATTCTAAAAAGGGAAAATGGTCAAATAAATCAGAATTGATGGCCTAGAAAAATTAAAGGGATGCATGCAAACATAAACTTACTTAAGGTCATGGCTGACAACAAGCAATGTCAGTTCTCTCTTTAGATGCTTCAATAGTTTTGCAACATCTGCTCGTGCCTTCCAATCTATCACATGTAGTTCACATTCAAATTTTCAACAGTGAAGAAAATTATCTGCCTCAATTTCTAAAGTAGATTACAGTATACATAGACTACAACTAAACTCAAATTGATTAAGAAGTTCCAAATATAATAAGAAAGTCCCTATGATATGGCAAAAAGTTAGCGAGCAAGTTCCTAGATAAAAGATCAAGATTATGTCACAATGGCTCCCATCTTTGGATCTTTTTCATCAGAAGATCTCATGCAGGCCCATCACGGCAATAGTCAGTGAGTCATGCCACACACAAATCCCAATGACTTGCACTAGGCAATGCACCATCTTGAATGGAACACGGAACAAGGAGCACACAGCATTGATAAGAAAACAAGAAAAATAAAAGGAGAACAATGATTGGATTGATGATAAAATTTTAAGAAAGACAAAATATATCTTCATACCAAGTCCAGCTAGAGGCTCGTCCAGTATAAGCAGTTCTGGAACTCGAACCTAAACAATAAAATCAAATCCAAGGATTGTCAAGTCAACCCAACAACAAAGAATGGTAAGAGCTCTGGCCATAAAACAACTAGTCACTCCCAAATCATAGAGAAGGCTATCACCAATTGTATAGCAAGAGCAAGTCTTCGTTTGTATCCACCACTAAGAGAGTGAGGATCTTTATCAAAGGGAATACCTTCCAATCCAACCTGTTAATTATAACAGATGCCATGTTATCATGATAAGAGGATGACACCTCAAGAAAATTAACGAGCTATCAACTTTAGACATATATCATAAATCTTTGGTATGATAAAAGAGCATCTGTTTAATAAAATAAATAATATACCCATTTCAATGCTCGTTGGAGATTTGCAGCAAAATGCTCTTTTAATTGAAGACCTCCCCTTTGCTTCGGCCACCCAAAAGCAACCTCTTCAAGCACATTGTCTGCCAAAAAATATCTAGCACACAAGATGCAAGCAATTAGTCCCTAAAGAATGTGCTCAAGCACAAAATAGTGCTAAGCATGCACAGCTATTAATGTAGGGGCTCAAATACTTACAAGAGTTGCCCAGTGTTATACAAAGATTTGCAACTTTAATCTTGAGAAAGAAAAGGAAATTACATTTTAAACTAATAGGCAATGGGAAATCTAATAGCTTTAGCAGGGAAAGGTAAAACTCATTTTGACCTTGTGGGGCACATAACAGTTTCAAGATTTTGTGTTGGAAGAGATAAAAACAAATGAGAACGGCAGCTTGAAGCTATACAAAGTTTTCATCTGCAATCCCCCTCCCAGTGCAAAAGGCCAGGAAAAGATTCTTAATTTCAGTACAAAACTTGACATGACCCTTTCTGAAGAATATATAAGAAATGAATACAGAAATCAAAATAATTAGCATCAATCAAGTAGTAGTAGGACATATCTCTATCTAGTTTTATGCCCATGCAGCACACAGGTTGGATTATTTGATTGTATCAGTGACCTTTCGAGGCTTCATAAGGTTTGCATATTGTCATAGCTTTTAAGTATGAAAAAGTAGTGATATGTCACATGTACAGGGTCATAAAACATGCTTCATTGATGTTATATAGGTGGATTGAGGTAGAAAGGAGAGAATAATCTTTTTTCTTTTACAAAAAGATAAAAAATTGAGAAATGCCCTACAACGAAGCCTACCAACTCTGAAAAATCTTAATTTGGGTTGATTCAATAAGATTTGAGGTAGAGAGCGTTTTATTAAGCAACAAACACAAAAAATTATGTTGAACTCTTTCACAAATGGACAAGATATTAGCATAATTTAGTTAATAGGAAAAAAAAAAGTACTTAAATATTGATATGCTTCATACTCTGTTTTGATAGATGAAGGTAGAGAGGGAGGAGAAAGGGTTCTGCTGTGGAACAATCACAAAATTTCTAGTGCTCATTCAAAGAAAAGCAAAGAGGTAAGCAATTTAGTAAAACAAAAATCAATATTTGTCACCTATACAGTATTATCAAGCATGTTTTTGGTATATATATTTTTAGAGTTCTTTTCTAGGGTAAGAAAATGCCAAACAAGCAGCACTGGTAAAGCTAAATTCTACTGAAACAGTAACCGAGTTTGTCCTGTCTCAATAATTTTAGCAACTTCATCACTTGAATTTATCACAGATATTTGCCATACAAAAATGAATTCCAATATTCTCCAAATAGTCCGCAACGTAGTTCAGTTAGCTAAAACAATGATTCCCTATAACAAAACTAAAATTTAATGTGTTTGTCTGATTTTACCGATAAGATTATTAACGCATCTAGGACAAATGATAGTCCTTGAAAATCTTGGACAATTGTTATACAAGCGGACCACACCAAGTATCACAAGGTTTTTTTGCTTTTGTCATTGTTGTATCGCCTTTGATAATTAATCTTAGTCCTAAACTATCAGCTAGTATCACACCTCTTGCAATCCAAGCTTCCTGACAAAAATGAAGAGCTATAAACTTTGCTTCACCTCCTTAAACTAAATTAGAAGTCAAATCCCAAAAGAAATCCTATGCCAACTATTTCATGGAGACGTAGTCTTCAAAGTAAAGCTTGAGTCAATTCCCACAACGTGCAATCCATACTTCATGTTTAGCAGGTTTAATAGCTATACATCTGACCTCCATACTCAATTTTTGGTGTCCTTTTGCCAAAGGTCATTTGCCAAATCAAGCTTAGCCCAAATCACAACATTGCCCAAACTAAGTAGTTATTTTATCTCTTAGAATCCATATTTACCAGAAAACAAAACAAGCATAATTATCCTCCACGTTTTTACCAAGAACTAATTTTGTCATTGTTGAAGGAATCCACAAGAGTCTTTTCGACATAATCAACAAACAAAACCAGATCATCTCCTCTTCCTTACATTAATGACAGATTAATCTGCCAAACGCACATTCACAGAACAAATAGAAAGACTTTTTTGTGAAAAAAAACACATTTGACACAAAGCATCCACAAAAACAATCTAAAATGAGGAATAAAATTAGCTTTCCAAATCCACGCAAAAAACTTTGCATCGTCAACATTCTAGAGCTTGTATGCTAACCATGTCACAGGCTTAGCCAAAAACAAATTACTCATGGACCGCAAGGGTAGCCAGGCACCTCTTTATAATGGAAATATTTCTTAAAGTACTTTGAGAATACTCCAAGGCACTAAATCACTGAACAAATCAACATTCCACCATCCAACATTTCATTATCATGCTCAACTAAACAAGATACACATTATCCAGACATCTTATTGATACCATCTCTGATAACAGCATTTGATCAACCTAATTGTCTATCCAAGAATTAATATGCTCTCCGTTACAACCTGTCACCTATTACCTTGTCTTATCAGAGATAAATGCCTGAAATACAAAAATTACACCCACATTGACCAACAAAGCCAACCAAGAAAATAAAGCAGACGAACCAAGCCAACTAATTCTGCAGTGTAACAGACAACCATTTAAAAAATAAACAGAATTATCTCCTATGATAATCCACATTCCATTCTAGCATCTTGAAGCCTTTGTCCTTTCTACTACTCTTTGGGTCAATATCTTGCAACTATTTGTCTTCAAGCTGCTCCAACCATCTAGCCTCAATGCCCTCCAAAAATCTCAGAGTCATCTCTTAGTGCCAAGCAAAGACAATCCAAAGAATTCAATAAACCCATCATCACCTGCAACACTATCTCAGAAACCTTCATGGGACTTCAAAATGATTATCACACACCCCATAATATTGGTTGACTTTCCGGTAGCATCCAAATTATTATTGGCCTCATTATGAGAAAAAATTCAGCTAACCTGTTGTTCCTAAATATTGCCCAGATTCCAGTGACAACCGAGGAAATAGAGCATTCCACAACCCTGCTCTCCGGAATCAACATCAAAGAGAAAACCATATCAATGGGGTCGCACAAACAACTTAAGGGTCGTCTTGAAGGTTCTTAATCCATAGACAAAAGCAATGTTCCCACCAATATCACCACTATCCTCACGCATGACAGTGAGAGGAAGGCATAACATCACAAGAATCTAACTCATTCACCGAAGGACAAAGTATGCACCTACAGAACCCTTCATCAGAAGCCACCGGAGCAGAAACAACATACCCTAACTGAAACTCATAACAGCAGTTTTTCATTTATTCTGAAAGAATCAAATGAGAAGGAAAAGAAGTGATGCAGACATCCATGACGAAGATTCAATTTTATTTGCCTTCAAAATTAGTTTTGATTTTATTTTCATTTATTTGATTTTATTTAGCAGAAATTTGATTTGATTTCATTTCTACTTTTACAATTATTTGATTATGCTTTTGTTTCCAATTTTCTTTCACATCGGATTCTCTATATAAGAATCCCTTTGACTATTATTTGGAGGACAATTGAATGGAATTTGATAAATGAATGTTTGAAGAATTGATTGCAATTGAGCAATTGTGATTTCCTTCCCCCTCTCTCCCTTAATTGTTTCTCCTTCTTGTCTCTACCCCTCTAGTCTTTATTCTTATCTCTACCCCTCTATTACTCTTCTCTCTACTCCTTCCCCTCCTCCCTACATCAAGAAGGCTCAATACGGCCCACATACTTACTAGTAAATATGGAAAAACAAACATGATCCACAGAAAAAGTAGCCTCCTCCTATGACCTAAAAGTCATAATGGAGAACCTTACCATTGCACTAAGGCTCACCCTTAAAACCAATAGAAACTGAAGTGGAAACTTCGCCCTAGCTGATTGCAAAGAAATCTCTACAAACCCTTCACAAGCATTATTTCACAACCCCCACAAAACTAACAAAAGCCTATGATTTCTCATGCACCAAAGGAACTCCTTCAAATGCCACACAAACCCAATCCACTGCATCAAACAACATCCATAGATGAAGGTCACAGCTCCTAACTCTCTCCTAAAAACCACAATATTCTATGGTCCAAGCCTCTTGCATTACAGGGAAAAAAATGTTTCCCTTTTGAGGCAATGCTGCTTTTGTCCCCGGACAGAGTTTCAGCCAAAGAATGAACCCATCAAGATCCGACAGAATCCAGCATTACATGCGGCTGAAGAGAGATAGAAATAGAGGAAGTTACACACACACACAGGGGGAGAGAGAGAGAGAGAGAGAGAGAGAAAGTGGCGGCAGCACAAACTAAAAGAGAAAAGGGGGAGAGAGAAAGACCGGAAGAAGACAATACAACACCCAGAGACCATCAATTGCCACCAGAAGTGCTCCAAATAGAAAGAAAGAAAGGCTACAGCATGAAAGAGAAAGAGAAAGGAGTGATAAGTCACACAATAGAGAGAGGAGGCACGGAACAGAAAGGAAGGGGAATGATATAAAGAGAGGAAAAGAAGCCAAGTCTTGCAATAGGCCAGACACTGGCGCCGGTGCCTGCTGGCATGGATTTAAGTAGAATCGAGGAATGTGACTCTAGGGTCAGTTAATAAAGCAAAAGTTAAAGGTTAGTTAATAGAGCAGAAGAAAATGCAATGTAACAAAGTTTGTATCTAAGACGACTCTTGTTCTTAATATATTTCTCTTACATGAACTTCACATAAGGATAACATTTTGCATCCCAGCTTAACAGTCAATGCCTTGCAAACAATTACAAATTTACAAAGACCTGGCCACACATATTTTTGAGTTCACAGATTCATCGCAACTGATCAAACTAAACTGATTTTATCAACCTTTTTACAATGGAAAGAGTCTCTATTAGCATTATGCAACTTACCCAAAGTGGACTAAGGACATTTAAAGCATTGTATAGTATAAACAGGAGGCGTAGGAAAATTTGACTAGATGAGTCTTAATCTTCCTGATTTAGAGAGAGAGTTAGCTTTCTATTTGGATATATTCAGTCAGTTTTCAACCAAGTATGCAAAGTTATCCTTCTCAGCTATTTGGTCTTACAGAAGAGCTAAGTTAATGGTTTTGTGGTTGTTTTTCCTTCTTAATCTATATCATTTCAGTTGTTATTCTAAAAACATTATTGAATGATACCTTAAAGACCCGATGAACAAGGCACCCACAATGTGAGATTTACGAAAGGTGAGATTTATGTAGTCTTACATTATGGAGAGTGTTTGTGTGGCCTGAACCAATAACCTCCAGCATCCAGGTCATAAACTCATGGCCTCCAGCTTACAATTAATGATGCCTTGGATCATTTAGCATAACTTCTTCTTAGTTATGAAAATAAGTAAGCAAAGGTAGTATGTTTGATACAACCCTGAATAATTGGACATCCCAAATAATTTTCAATGTTGTTGTAACTGAATATTCACAATACCCTGAAAGAGGTCCCAATCTGATCTAGAAACATTCATGAGCATTGGAAAAGACTTCTTTCTAAAATTAACTAAATGCTATTATATTTTGCAATAATCATTTAAAATTTGCATAACTTTCCTACAACTTTGATCAGATGCTTTGGCAGCACTGATCAATCATCAGCACAAGCTAGAACGGGAAACTTACTTCCACTCAGAGAGAGAGAGAGAGATTTTAGCTAATCTATTATTAGACATAGCATCAACAAAAGTCTCCACGCTAAATCTTCCACAGATGAAATAAGGTAATATTACCTTGACAAAAAACCTTAGAGATGACGCTAAAACCTTCTGGTTGACCATTCCAGAGTCAATAAAAAGAGACTGGGAAACACAAAATCAGAGATGCAAATTATCATGTCATAAAAACTTGATGTTCTATTAATTAGGCCAAAGAATCCCATTCAATTTTATTATATGCTTTCCAATCGTATTTTGATAGCTATCCAACCCGGTTTACCTTTTCTCAATTTAAACAAATGAAAGAATTCCTGAGCTATATTATTTTTTCAGTATTTTCAAAAGAAGCCAGGGAAACACAAAGTCAGAGACACAAATTATCATGTCATCAAAACTTGATGTTCTATTAATTTGGCCAAAAAATCCCATTCAGTTTTATCATATGCTTTCCATACGTATTTTGATATCTGTCCAACCCGGTTTACCAGTTCCCAATTTAAACAAATGACAGAATTCCTGAGCTGTATTATTTTTCAGTGTTTTCAAAACTTTCACAGGATGTTCTAATAATGCTATTAATATTAGGTAAATAATATTAGATTTCATTATTGTTATCATTGGTAAAAAATAACAGTGGCCTGAATATATTCCTATAATTATTGTTCTTTGTTTCCAAGAATCTAATCCTCCTGCTAGGCGATTTAATTCAATAAAAATTTGTTTTTGTTTGAATCAGATTAAGTCACATTTACATATAGCCATCTACTTTTTTGTTATCTATTTTCTTTCTTCTGAGGGAGGGAGGGATTGCTCCTGTGATCCATACGTAGAAGACAGTAAATAGGTATTAAGGAGCATCCATCTACTTTTTTTATTTTTTTTTTTCATTTGAGGAGTGATAATTGCATCTATCCATAAGGTGAAACAGTAGTTCAGTAGTAAAGAAGATAGGAAGAATGCATAGCCATGTGCAGCCACAGTGCAATTTTGCTCAAAGTAACAACTTTCTTGTACATGTTATGGCAAAACTAGCTGGAATAGATGACATGGGAGGCAAGCTGCTGATACATATAGAGAGACAGATCTAAACTCAAATGCCAAGTCATTAATAAATGATAAATCCGACAGACACACCCAAGATCCTTGAAATCACTGAAATATTATTGACAAGATGATAACATATGTTCTTATTTGACAATTGAATATTGCATAATTTTAAGTTGACAATATTTGTGCAATTGGACCTAAAGGGTGAGCCTTAGAGCATAGTTTCATTATTCCATTATGAACTGGAGGTCACATGTTCAAACCACATAAACAATCTTTTTGCAATTCAAGGGTACGGCTACATATATTTGGCATTCATAGACCCTACCATACAGAAATTTTGTGCACTGGGATACCTTTTTAGTGGAAGTGTTTATGGTGCATGACAACTACTATAACAGTCACAACCTTTATTTTGTTAGTAGTGCACACCTCTCAGGAAACTGAAAAACAATCCCAACTTTCTCTGGCAGTAATGACTCAGCTAACTGGTTTGGAAGGCCATCATCTCCATATCTTTGAACAACAATGCAACCTGAAGTAGGTTGGTTTAGTCCTGCAATTAGCTGCAAGATATGTCATAATGTAAACAAAACAATGAACATTTGGAACAAACACATCCTGCTACTGTAGAACATCAGAAACCTGCAATAGTGTGGTTTTCCCACTCCCACTCCGTCCGAATATTAAGCCAAAACTGCAGAAATATAGAGACAAGTCATCCATATGCTATTCGTACTCATAGATATAACACTGCCAGCAAGCTCATCAAGTATTCAGCTGTAGGCAATAAGCTCAACAAAAATAGAAAGGAACAGTTATGCCTTGAACTTACGAGTAAAAGAACCTCACAGCAAGGGGCTATAATTAAGATATTTACACTGGTAAAAAGCATTTTCTAATTAAATTCCTAATGCTCAGAGTTAAATACAACTGTTTTTCATATCCAACAATTTCTGCAATGAAAAGATTCAATAACATTTATGTGCAATTACACAGTTATACCAAAAGAGAAATGGTACCTTCTTTTGGTCAGGGAAAAGCTAACTTCATTCAAAAGATATAGCTGAGTCCCAGGGGGTCTATAGCTGAGATTCCTAACCTTAAAAATGAAGAGTATATAAATGTGTCAGAAACACAGCACATACCTTCATTTGCAGTGGCATGTGAAACTAATATATATATATATATATACATATTGAAGACTTTTCAGCGACTGCAGGAAACATACTGACTATTAAAGTACAACGCAGGAAATAGAATAGTTTCAGGAGCAAGGAATTAACAAAAAAACATTATGTTTCTAGAAGCATGCGACATCAAGGATATCTGCTTGTGCCTTATTTTGCAAACAATCCCTTACGCCAAGCACTGCATCATCAAACAAAACCATCTCCAGTAGGCAATTCATCAAGTCAATTTCTGTTCAGTAGTATTATTCTCTCTGTCATCTAATAAATTTGGGGAGCCAACTAGCATAAATCTAACATCGACATCAAGCAAGCACCTTTAGCCATGTCAATGGAGGTCATTCACAAGAAACCTTTGATTAGAAGTCCATCGTTTCGAATATTTCCCCCACTTCATGTCCATGGTTAACTTGCTCAGAAAAGAATGCCTACAAGTAAATTTCCTAGTTTGGTACATATACTCT
The DNA here is from genome assembly GCA_028571085.2 of Nepenthes alata. Classification (NCBI taxonomy): domain Eukaryota; kingdom Viridiplantae; phylum Streptophyta; class Magnoliopsida; order Caryophyllales; family Nepenthaceae; genus Nepenthes; species Nepenthes alata. The sequence continues at coordinate 1,812 of JAOVVI020000886.1, read as the reverse complement.
CCAAAGATCCATTTCGTCAACCTCTTTTTTTTTTTTTTTGCTCCGTCAGAGACCATCCGAAACTGACAACCAAGATTTCAGACTCTTAGGCAATTCAATCCGGACTGGTCATGCCACACAGGGTAAATTATCAAAAGCATAATTTATACAATCACAGGATCGCCAAGTGCCATATAACATTAATGGCTTCAACTCTTATAACATTCCATTTCTTTCGTAGAGAGATGCCGTTCTAAAGCCTGATCATAACCAAAAGATAAAGGCGGAAGCAGATACATTCCAAGAGGTACAAAAGTGGAAACATAGACGTCCTCATACATGCCATTCAACGATAATTTCATTTAAGACTATCAAAATTCTTCAAAAGAATCTTCAACAGGCTCTCCAGATCCAAGATCTAGCTTGACCTATTTTTGCTCGTCCGGCATTAAATCTGCAGTCTCATCTGAAAAATTATAAAAGAATGAGCCGAAGCCCAATAAGGTACTAAAAACATGCAACGAAACAATGTCAAGATCCGGAGTACGTAATATAACAGCTCAGTGTTGGTTTTTCAAGCATATAATTTATTGTCTCGTATAAATTCCGAAGTCCAAAGTTTAGTGTCAAAGTCCGGAGTTCTTGGCTCTTGTCAAAATTCGAAATTCTCAAATTCATATCATTTTTAATGGCCTTTATTATCCAAAGGGACCTAGGCTGGTAGACCCTACCAACCAAGGGGGATAGTAATCGGGAATAGATTGTATTCACTGCACACAATCAAAGGCCAAAATTCATATTCGTATTCATATCCTTTCCATAGGATAGATTGTGTTCTATTTATTCCACACAATCAAAGGCCTCTATTCAAATTCATATTCTACCCTCTCATTACGTCCCGATGAGGGGCGAACCACGTATCACTCCATGAACGGAACTATTCCCAATTACCACCGTAACGTTCTGAGGCATGCCAGAGAACCTTATCAGACTGTGTGACAGTTTAGGTCCGATCTTATTCGTTCGTAGTTCATCGTGTCTCTAGACGGATACAAAGGACCTTCTTATTTTGACATCACGTCTCCAGGCTGATTCACAATTTAAATGCTCCATTTTCCGGACAGATACAAAGGGCCTTCTTATTTTGACATCACGTCTCCAGGCTGATTCAAAATTCATATGTTTCATTTTCCGGACAGATTCAATAGGGCCTTTACATTTTGTTATTCCAGTTTCATACCAGGTTTTCATGCAAGGCAAATCCGAACATGATTTGAACAGAAAGCATGGGTCAAATATGAAATCCAAATCAAAATTTTATTTATGCAAAGCAGTCCGACCGTACACTAAGCTTAAAGCATGAAATCAAGATTACAAATAAAATTCATATTATTCATGCATTCCTCGCAGTTAACATACAGAGATATTTAAAAGCAATAATTATAGAAAACAAGTCAGAAATATTCTTGCATTAAAACGTTCTAAAAGCCTTAACTTAAAATCAAAAGGTACACTTGCCTGATTCCCAAACTGTCCACTCCAACTGGCCTAAGGCTCCCTCTTCCTCTTCCTCTTCCTCTTCCTCTTCGCCTCTCACCTTTTCTTTCTTTTACAGATTTTTCGCACTCCTTTCTCAGACTAGGAGTTCAGTATATATAGAGGAGGGGTTAGGTGGGAGCAATGCATTAAAACGTTCTAAAAGCCTTAACTTAAAATCAAAAGGTACACTTGCCTGATTGCCAAACTGTCCACTCCGACTGGCCTAAGGCTCCCTCTTCCTCTTCCTCTTCCTCTTCCTCTTCGCCTCTCACCTTTTCTTTCTTTTACAGATTT
>JAOVVI020000885.1:0-27352 GCA_028571085.2 Nepenthes alata | reverse complement strand
TTATGGATGTCTTGAATGCCATATAATTTATTTCGCCATCTTGGGAGGATTGTTCATTGTGATTTGCATCATCTTCATCATCTGTTAGAAACACAGTTAAGGCTTTTCCTTTTTTATGCTAAAGATTTGGGCACTTAGTCCGGATATGACCAAAACTGTGGCATTCATGACATTGGATATTTTAAGATTTTATATTTTTAATGTCTTTAGTCTCCTTTGTATCCTTTTTGAATGAAAATTTAGGCAAATTAGTGCCTTCAGAATATTGTTTGCTATTTTTATTTTTGAAAATTTTTTTAAAATCTTTAACGAACAGAGTAAAATCTTTATCACTACATGACTCATCGTCCGAGCGACGATCTTTCTCTTCCATTATAGTTTTCAAGACAATTGATTTGTTTCTTTTGGATTGGGAAAGAGAATAATCATAAGTTTGAAGGGACCCAACAATGTCTTTTATTTTTAATTTATCTAAATCTTTGCTTTCTTCAATGGCCGTAGCCTTTGGTCTAAATCGTTTAGGTAAAGATCGTAGAACTTTTTGGACAATTCTATTTTCAGGAATGCGTTCTCCTAGATTGAATGTAGAATTCACAATGTCGTTTAATTTTGTATAAAACTCATCAAATGTCTCGTCATCTTTCATTTGTATTTCTTCAAATTTAGTGGTGAGCATTTATAGTTTTAAATTTTTGACAAATTTCGTGTCTTCATGGGTAATCTCAAGGATATTCCATACTTCTTTTAATTTTTTTACTCATAGAGATGCGTTTAAATTCATCTGAAGATATAGCCATAAAAATAGCATTTAGCCCCTTACTGTTCCAATTACAGGCATCAAGTTCCTCTTTGGTCCATAAAGATAAGACTTTTAGTTTATTACCAATAGAACTAGTGGGAGGAGTCCACCCAACTTGGGTACTTACCCAAACACGCACATTTATTGATTTTAAAAATACTCTCATACGTACTTTTTAGTACGCATAATTACTCCCATCAAAATAGGGAGGAACAAACAGAGATTGAGTAGTAGGCATCTAGAGTGGCGTCATGGATCGGGGTAAGGCTCTGATACCAATTAAAAAAGCACATTTTGTGCTAACATGATACACTCAAGTTTTGACCCCGATAAATATAGCGGAAGAAGTAAATAATAAATATTCAATACACGTAAAGACTATTTAGAGTTAGATGCCAATGATATTAATCAATCATGCAAAGTATAAGCAAGTGTAAGCAGTAATACAAAGACACGATTTTTTATGACGAAAAAAAAACTCGACACCCACGGTGATTGAGAAAAACCCTCCGGGCTTCAACGACCAGGGAAGCAATACAGACTGGGTGGTAACGACGCGCTAACCTAGCCGACTTACTCCCAACTCGTAATCCTTATCAATAAACTCCTTGGATTTGCCCGCGGCAATAGAACCGGACACCTTCCGGTCTTCACGTCAATCTTTCCTCTCGAATCACTTGAATTGCCAAACACGATCAGGTCTCATTCTTCACAAACTAACGTCTCCATCGAAGGTAGAAGGAAAATTTTTAATGGTTAATGTAAGGTGATGAGAAAACTTATTTGAACATGAGGATCAATCTTGTAACTTTTGATTTTCTCAAGAGAAGCAGTATCAATGGAGTATAAGCAATTTTGTTCTCAAATGGGGCACAAAAATAAGCTCTTCAGAGTCCTTTTGGTCTTCTTGGGGTTCCCAAATTATAAGCCGAGTATATATAGAGGACTCAAATTTACGTTTAAAAATATGACCGTTGCCACGCCACTCGAGCACAGCTCGAGCACGCGGCGGGAGCACGGGGCAGCGCCAGCAAGCGGGGTCTATTCTGGATTTCGAGCTCGAGCGCGGGGGCGGTGCACAGTGTGCGGGGTCCATTCTGTTTTTTAGGGTCGAGCGGGTAGCGAGCGTACGGAGGGCGCGGAGACTTTGGACTGGCTCGAGCGACTGGAGGACGTAACAGACCAATACACTAGTACATAAGGTCACAAAATTTATCAATTAGAAACATGACTCTAACATTGGGGATCATAATATTTTGTGACCGAGGAGACAAGAAGCTTTGGCTGTCCCAGGAAGGCTATATTTAAATTATGCTTCAGCAATTCAACATGAAAAGCTCCAAGCCTGTCAGTACCCCTCTGACCAACCACTTTAGGTTGAGCAAGCAGCAATGTCCATCCTCGGACACAGAGAAAGCACGCATGAGTAAGATTCCTTGCTCCTCGGTCGTTGGTAGTCTGATGTACGCAGCCATGTGTATGCAGCCGAACATTGCTCATGCGGTTGGTCTTGTCAGCCGGTTTCTCTCAAACCCAGGAATGGAGCATTGGTCCACGGTGAACTGGATTTTCATATATCTCTGTGGGACTTCGAAGATGGGTTTACATTTTGGAGGAGAAAAGCTTCAGCTAGTTGGGTACACGGACGCAAACATGGCCGGGGACGTTAACTCGAAAATTAACGTCCGGGTACTTGGTAAAATTTACGGGTGGGGCAGTCTTCTGGCAGTCCAAGTTACAGAAGTGCGTTGCCCTATTAACTATGAAGGCAGAGTTCATTGCCGTGATTGAGGCCTGCAAGAAAATGCTATAGATGAAAAGATTCATCCAAGAGTTGGGTATAAGGAAAGAAACATACGAAATCCTCTGTGATAGCTAAAGTGCCATACACCTGTGTAAAAACTCATCATTCCATTCCAGGTTGAAGCATATTGACATTAGATATCATTGGGTGAGAGATGTTTTTGATGAAGGGCAGCTATCCATAGGAAAAGTCCGGACGGATGAGAAAGGCTAGGACATGTTGACCAAAATTTTGTCAAAGGAAAAACTGAAAGTTTATTGTGACATTGCCGGTTTAACTAACTTCATTCCCACTCGGTCGTGAGGAGAAGTTTGTTGGGGTCACTCCCTCCGCAGTAAATTGTCTGCGAATAGGTGGAAAAAATTGGACGCGGACTTTCGGAGAAGTCCGAGAATATCAGTCTGAGAAGTCTCTCAAAATGGATGATGACCAGTTGGAAGGTCATGTCTAAGAAGCTGCTGAAGATATGGACGATGACTTTAAAAGCCTAGGCGTTGACTCTCTCTCCGTAGGTCTGGTACAGCTGTATCTACAGGTGTGCAGTTGACATACCCTGATTGGAAGTTTAAGGCGACTATAACTTCCAAAGGATGGCAAGCCTGCCACTCTGCACGCCAGTCGTGCGCCTGCTGTGACAGGCCTACGACGCATGGTCCTACCACCCTACTGTTAGGGTGGTTGGCTGCCCACTAGGACCCTTGTATATATATATTTGTGCTCTTTCTTTGGTGCGTGCATTACTTGAGTGCGCATAGAGAGAGGTGTGGGCAAGCCTTTGCTGTAAAGATAGAGAGAGATTGACACTTTTTTAGAGAGATTGAAAGATATATACTTGTGATTATTTTCTTTGTTTGGGTTTGTGTAGCTAACATTCTTGTGAACAATTTACTGTTCATAGTACATTTTTTTATAATTTTTTCTTTAATTAAGAAGGGTATTTCCCCGTTGAAATCTCATGTGTATTTTCTCACTCATTCTATCTCTACTGTTACCCATACATCCGAGCGCTCATATCTGTTGGCGTCCGAGCGGTTTGTCTGACCTGTCACCGTGTATTCCGTTTTACGCTAACAAAATTTTCTTTTAAATTGCTAATCCTACATGTTGTACAAACATCTCAGTATTTTTTTACAGTTTCATTTACCTATTTTTTTCCTTTATTTATTTTATCATTTAGATATTTAATATTTTTTATTATTTATGCACTAACCTTATCTAATTAAGAAAAATACGTTACTTCATTTTAGATGGCCTTCATGGTTAGTATGATTGTTTTCCTCTAATCTTAGAGGTAGAATTTTTGACATATGAGTTCTATCTTAATGATATTTTAACCCATAATTTATTTATTTGTAGTATTGATAAATAAAAAATTTTATAATAAAATTATTAAATAAAATATTATTAAAAATATATTTTATTGATATATTTTATAACTAAAAAATAATACATCTCCTGAATCATTCAGAAGAAGTGGGTCCCAAGGATACCATAGAAGCAAAGAAGTCGTGGTAATAAATTCAATCTCGCCACCTCCACCTCATTTGCTAGCGAATCGAGCTTTTTTCACTTACCAACAATCCTCTTCTTATCGCCATTAATTCTCTTTGCTACTCACCTCTACAATTTGATTCATCGCATTCTGTGTTCGTTATTTGCGACTTGAAGAAGTTAAAATCGTCATTTTATTCGCCTAATTACCATCAATTCCAGACTCCACGACTCAAAAATTATAGATTTAGCATTTTCGGTTTCAGGGTTTTTTTTGATGGGGTGCATATGCAGCAAATGCTCGAGCAGTTCACAGACGCCGGCTCCAGGAGACTCCGATTTACCTGCGACCTTCGTTCTGAGATACTATTTAGCGGGCGACGAGGTCGACCAAGAGCTGCAAGTAGTCGACTCTTTCCTCCATGGCCGTGCTTCCCGGGTCATTAATTCTGTCGCCCATGGCGTCCAGGGCCGATATTTACCCTTTATGAGATTGTTAAAGTCATTTTACAATCCAAAAAGGCTATTTGGCGTAATAATGATCTGTTGAGTTTAGTGAACGAGTACTTTGAATATAGTGAAAGAATTTCAGGCGCCATGGCGGCACTTGATAACTGCCTAAAAAGGGCACGAAATCACCAATTACTTATATGCGCCGCATTGCTCCAATACTTAGAAGAAAGTAAAAATGGCATTGAGGGTAATGACGGTGGTAGGTATGCGAAAACACTGCAAGAACTGCGGAATTTCCAGGAGGCTGGCGACCTATTTACTGAAGAATTCTTCACTTTGTTTCAAACAGTTTATGAGCAGCAATTGCAGATGTTTCAGAAATTGCTCCTTCCAAAGCATGATCTCCATATGAAGTTGAAGCAACTTAAAGTGTATAGGTGTTGGAGTAAAACGCGCGGAAGGCACGGTGACCGAGCGGACACGATTCTCGGACAGCAGCACAGAGCTCTCGGACGGGCGAGAAGTGCAATGAGAAAAAAAAAGGAGAACACACGAAGGTTTAACGTGGAAAAAACCCTTCTTGATCAAGGAAAAAGCCACAAAAGTATACACTATAAAAAGGATTGTTTACAAGTGTTAGCTACATAAGCTCAAATGAAAGAAAACAATCTCAAGTGTTCAATTTCTCTCTAAAAGTGTTTCTCACTCTATCTTCTCAACGAATCTTACCCACAGCTTTCTCAATGCTCTTTCCTACACAATGTCACAGCTCTTGATGGTGCACACAAACATACCAACACCCTCCTATATATATACAAATATATAACCACCCTAGGAAGGCTAGCCACCCACCCTAGCGGTAGGGTGGCAGAGCACGCCGCCTGCCAGGCCTGGCAGGTCTGCAACATCTTAAAAGTGGTTGCCACCAACTTCCAATCAGATTACGCCAACAGTCTGCCCGTATTAATTGCTGCTGCAGAATAGGGCAACGTCATCATGACTTGAGTCCTCGTCCATGTCCACCACTCGAACGTGACTCCTTTAATACGTCATCGTCCAAATTCCAAAGTTCTCGGACATGACTCAAAGTTCTCGGACTTCACAAGAGTCTTTGTCCACTCGGGAGTGACCCCAACAATAGGAAGGTTGCTATTATCATATTCGCAGCAACCTTTCTAGCCATTATTGTCTGTTCGGTGGTGGCTGCTGTAGTGGCAGCTCCAGCCTGGGTGGCCGCTCTGGCGGCTGCAGCTTTTGGCCCCGCTGGGGGAGTGGATAATTGGTTTAATTCTCTTTTTAAGAAGTTTGAGAATGCCTTGAAGGATCAGGAGGAGCCCGTTACTTTGATGGATGTTTTTACTAACAGAAACATCGAGGACTTGAGAACCATAGCATATCTTATTGATAAGTTGGAGATTCGTATCCAAGAGTTGTTGTCGAATGCTGACTTCGTGCTCCGGCAAGACGAGGCTATGAAAATTATGATGGATGAGATTACGAAGAAGATGAGTAACTTTACTGAGTCAATTGATGTTTTGACAACTCAAACAGAGAAATATATCCGAGATCTGAAGACAATGAAGATGGTGATCTTGCGGAGGACAATGAGAGATCCCGGCACTAGTTGAAGCAGCAGCAGACGAGTTAGCAGTTTTCCTGGTTCACTATTACCGGTTTTGTACATCCGATATCACTAAGGCACCGCACTACTAGAAGAGTATAAGGCTGACATGGCAACCATCTAAATTTTGGGATTATTATTAATCTTTTTACATTAATCACTTTATACTACATATTACATATTATATTTGTTAGATTATTTGAATTCTTATTGCAACCACTTAGTGTTAGAATATACCATCTATTAGGATCATACGTGCTGTTAGAATATACACATGCCTATACTGTATAAAGGCGTTGCCTGGGAAGCATATGCGTTAAAGAATAAAATATCTTTCTACTCCTACTGTCTCTCACTTTCCTCTTCTAACTCTCTCTCAACTCACTCGATTCTTCAACTGTCAGAGCTCTTTCTCTCTTCCCTAACCCTCATCTCTTGTCTGCAATAGCTCGATCGGCATCATTCACTATAATCAATCAGGTGGCCACTAACATCACTTACATATATAGAATTTGTTCAACTGTTGACAGCTATGCAATAAGGTCCATTTTCATGGACTTTGCTGCATTTGTTTCCGTAAGCCATACACCCATAGATTCATTCTTCATGTGATTTTGAACGTCCTTCAGTTCGCGTGCTGTAATTGATTTATTTAGAATGGTGGCCGTCCAATATTAGACCAGAATTCAAATGTCTTTCTTAGGTTATACACACCACAAATAACAACCTGAAGAGCCACAAGCATCTTATGAAATCAATTTTCTGAGACGAAAAGTCTTTTAAATTATTTATTATAATATATAAAACCAAATCTGTGACTGATACTCTGTTTTCCTATCAGCTTCACAAAAGAAAGACTGTTGAGTGTTTTCTTCTTCTTTGTTATCTTGTCAGTTGAACATATTCATGGCATGTTTTGTGAATACCCAATATTTCAAAGTTAATAATGTTGAAAGACAACTATCAGTATGATGGTTTGCTATTGATGTGGACTTGTGTCTGAAAGATAAAATGAAGCTTGGATTGAAAAGTATTAATTAAAAATACATGGATAAATAGTTGGAGAATCACACATTAGACAAGGAAATTCACCCATAATTGGTAGTAAGCATAGGGAATCACTCAACCTAAGTTTTGGGAATAGTTCACTAATAGAGGACTTATCACTCCTTAAGAATAGAAGACTTACCACTATTTAAGGAGATAAACTCACTTAAATCTGAGTTGAGCTTTGCTTAAACTCCAAGACCTATACAACTCAATGAGAAAAGTATTGAAAGTAAAAGGACTTCTTAAAACAACAAAGGGCACACGGCAGTAGCAATAATTAATTGAGGGCATTGAAACTCAGGTCCAGATGTGCCTAGGAACACCTCTGCAGCCACTTGGGGCATGTTTGAGCAGATCTTTCTTTGAAAATTGGTTCTAATAATTAAGGGCATTGATGACCAGTTTTGATTCGGCTGTTTGATGCATAGGTTTAGTGAACAATGCTGCATTAGATACATTTCTATATGAAAGAAGAAGGCAAGCTGTTCAATTTCATGAAAAGGCTCCAACTATTCTAAAGTTCCATTAGCTAAATAATATGTTATTATACACTTGTCTGTTGTTGACACCTCAACGAATTAGGCTGGGAGGACACATTAGAAAGACATAGGCTTTAAACTTCCATCAATTTTGTCGAGATTCTATCATGTGCCACTTGCGAACCACTTTGACTATCTCCAAACATACTTCAACTTCATCTACTTGGTTTTCATGCATTAGATACACCCAATGGCATGCATTTTAACTTGTACTAAAATAAATTGCTTATAATTGGAAATGGTGAGGTTCAATTAGTTGATGTGGTCAATGCCTATGTGGTCTTTCCGTCTCTATTTCTTCTTGTGCAGATGTCATTTTATATTTAGGAATATCTTGAGTGTTTATGATGATTTAATAGATCGTTTTCATTCTCTTGGGCTGTCTATGCTCTCCTTTTGATATGTTATAATAATTGTCTATAAAGCCACCTCCTATGGTAGCCTCAAACTTGTGTGGTATTAGAAACAGATATTTCTGCTTACTGCTTGAGTTGTCTGTATAATTGAGACTGATATCTTTCATTTCCCTTTGTTTTTGTGCTTCTCTTAATTATTTTAATATTGAATTAAGGAAAGATGAAAAGTCATGTTCTTAATGCCTATCAAGATTATGGAGTTCTTCATAGAATTTGATATGCATGAACTGTATGCTAGCTTTGTAGCACGAAGAGTATGCTTTAGCTCCCGAACAATTTGAAAATTAACATGAATTTTCATTAGCAAATAGAAGATAAATTTTTTTATCCCCAACCCCCTCAAAAAAAAAAAAAAAAAAAACCTATGTGCATGCCCATGGCTTCATACCTGATGCTCACTTGCTTTCCTGTCAAAGATCATATGTTGTTTCATGATGCATGAACTCTCAAATACGGTATGAATGGAAAACCGATGCCTTGAATCAAGAATTACATTCATATAAATAGATTTTTGAAATGGATCATGATCATTGAATGTGGATTAATCTGGATCGCTGATAGTGAAAGATAGTAGCAGGTGTGTTGTCAATTCTCCCACCGGAAGTTAATTTGTCATATCTTGATAATGGGTTGTCACTTTTTCCACTGAAATATGATTTGTTGTTTTTTTATGATAGTCTTGCTTTTGCTGGGTTTAAACCTTGTGGCTTGTCTTTTCTTCTACATAGTTGAATAGATTTCTAATCAAGCTGTCTAGCCAAATTCTTGTGTTATTTGTAGTATGCGGTGGTGAATAATAACCCCTGAAAATGTTGTTGCATTGGAAGGTGAACTTTCTATAGAAAATAAAAAATTTTTAGTAAATATTGTGAGAACCGTAGGCTAGGCTTAAAATTTTCACAGTTTTCTATTGCTCAAACTAAATAAAGATTTTTTATTAGCCTTATAGATCAACTTTCTATAAATTTTAAAAATGTTAATTCTTCATAATTTTTTTGATAGAAGATTTAGACCAAACACAGCAATCAGAATAAACTTAATTGGAGTCCCCCCCTTTTGTCGGCCCTCTCTTTAGGTTTTCTTTCAACCTTGACAACTTGTTCAACATGTTTTTTCGGTGACACACAGCAGTGGCTGGTCTTATAACCAATATTTTTTTCGGAAAGTAAAAAGGAAAAGTGAAAGAAAAATTGGAATGAAAAGCTAGCCACTATCTAACAGATGTAAATTTGTCTGTGCTTCCTTGGACAGATCCCTAAACTACTATGACTCAAACACCATTAATATGTGGAATACTTGTAGAATATTCTATGGTGACGTGTTGCTCATTAATCCATCTCACATTGTGTGGACCTATATAGTATGGGTGAATGGTTTTAACACCATATTACTTGAGGATATCCCGATGATATATATCAGCAATGCACAACCTTGATTATTCGTTGAGCAGATTGACAACTGGGTACCCTTCATCTAAAATTAGGGGAGGCCTCAGTCCTGGGAGATTTTGGGAAGACATTTATATGATGAAGTGCTGATTCATATGCTTCATTATATAAATTAGAGTTATGCATGATACATAATTTATGTATAATAAACATGACTAAACTAACTTTTTTATTTTATGATTTTCACAACAATTAGAATTAGAGATGATAACATACATTGCTCCTTTTGGAATTCTTTAAAGCAATGTATAATTTAGCTCGTTAGGTATGTTTAACTATGTTTATCTCTCTTAGCCTCTCAAATTTTCTCTTTTATCGGCATAGAGATGACTAGCTTTACATTTCGGAATAACCACCCACTTTTCCCATCAATGTGTGTAGCCTCCCCATTATCAAGAGTTGGAGTTATCACCAAAGGAAACTACCGATATCTCCTATCCAAACATAACTTCTCTTTTAGTATAGAATTACTGGAAACCGCCCACTACTCTGTTAAGTTGACCAATTAGGTTTTAGCTTTTATTAGTCAAATAATAAATTAATTATTATATGGGCTACAATCATGGGAAAAAAATAATATTTTCTCAGTAGGCTCATTATATTGGTTCAATCTGTAATTTAATAAAATAATCATAGTGTGCATATTTTATTTTAACCACCATATACTAGTTGATCACATTATGAGTCATCATTTAGTAAAAATCGATAGAAGTAATGACTGTTATATGTCATAACATAAGAACTTCTGCGAACTGCAACATTGATGCTTACTCAATAAGACTTGCAAATGAAAATTACTAGAATGGCAAACATTAAAGTCTTTGTCAGATATTTCTTTTTTATTAACAATTGTATGATTTATGTTCCCAAAAAAAAAGAAAAACTAGTATTTCCTTCCTTGGTGCTGTCATAATTCCAAATTCCTTAATCTCCCCATGAGGAAAAAAAAAATCTTTATAAAATGAAGATCTCCTGAGATGCATCTTGAATTCTCTCTCATCTTATTTAGGAGCTTTGGTAAACTTGGCCCTTGAGAAAACTTAAAATAAAAATCAAAACTTAAAAAAAATAATAATAAGAGGGAGAAATTTGAGGAAGATAATTTTGTCCATCATTAGGGTACCATGTGATTTGCACTTGTGGCGGTTGTTTCTTCCTCTTTCTCTAACTTGCAGCTCACTATCTCACTTTCACAGCAATTAGTATCCGGCTGTCACTTTGGCAATCCTCTTAAATGAATCTTCTAGTCGATTCTTCTCTCCTTCCTTTTTTTTTTTGGTCTAAATAGCTTTGAATCTTATTCTCTTTACTTGATCTCACTCTCCAATTTCTTGTTTTGCTCTCTCTCTCTCTCTCTATGCTTGCATGTGTCTACTACCTGGCTTAGAGATGCGTTTCTTTTTATTTGGGGGTTGGAGTGTGAGGCATTATTGATTTATGCTGCGACCAATTTTTACCCAGAAAATTGAATTGTTCCCAAAGTCTCATCTTGTAGTCAATCCTAGTCCGTCACACTAATTTTTCTTAATTACAGATTTGGTGTGCTAGTTGGAGATCAACTGGAGGAACTTGAATGTAAAGTGAAAGCTCTGGCTCCTCTAGAAAAGTCCCAGCTTGAGGTTATGATGTTTCAGCATTATCAACGAATGAATATAACTTTACTGTTGAATTCTATTAAAAAGTAATGCAAGGAGCTCTATGTTTGTGAGGAAATGAAAGGAAGGCAAAAGGACAGAAATATCTTGCCAGAACTTATGCCACTGTTATCAGCTAGGCCAATGATTTAGTGACATTAACCATGTCGAGCTGAGGAAATAATATAATTGCCCAAGCAAAATATCTTCTGTGCCTTTCTGACATTTAGTTTTGTGCACCATTTTATTCGGAGTTTGCTAGCCCCCTTTCTTATGGCAAATTATAGCTCGGATGTTAATCGAACCTGACAGGTGAGACCTTACCAAGGTTCTGCATTATTTTCATACTAGATTCTCCTCAATTATACCAATATGTTGTTTTGTTCATTTATATTCTGTTTTCTTTGCTTGTTCTTTTAGAAAATTGAACAGTAGTGCTCCACAAATTCGATATGCTTGCTGGTGGGGATTCTCTTGAAGATCTGAAGGGTCTCCACATCTCCTCTCTTGACGGGGAAAAGGAGCAGCAAAATGCTGATGATGACCTCAATGGTTACGAGGATGCTGATGATGAGTATGATGATAAGGAGCTTGAATTTGTAACTCTTGGTTTTGTTGAAGAACCCAAAAGTCGCTGGGCCCTCCTCCGTCAATTGTTCCCTAGTAAGGCTGGCGGTGTTCCGGTATGTCTTGAACTTTACAGATACTGAAGTCTATTTTTTGTGGAGGTTGTGTCAATTTAAGGTGCTTATACCTTCCTCGCACAGGCATGGTTGGATCCAATAAACCTACCATCAGGAAATTCTTGCTTGTGTGACATATGCGGAGAACCTTTGCAGTTCCTACTTCAGGTACATGTATGTTCATCTCAAATTCTTCATGACCATGTGTCTAATAGTGACAACACAATTTAATGATTTTAAGTTTATTCATCATCATTATATTTTCTCGTTAAACTGGCTTGTGTTTTCTTCTAACTTGAACAAAATAATTCTCTTATGTAATGCCAACATTTGAGCTAGATGCTCAATGGGGGTTTAGTCAAAGTATGGGGTTTTTTTTTCTGGGTTTGATAATATTTTTTCTTCACTTTGGTCGCTTTCACAAATTTCCAGGTATATGCTCCGATTTCAGAGAAGGAATCCACATTCCATCGTATGTTATATGTATTCTTGTGTCCATCAATGACTTGTCTTCTACGAGATCAACATGAGCAGTGGAAACGTGGATTGGAGAAGCCATCTCGAAGGTACTTATTGTTTTCCTTAGTTCAGCTAGTCATATGGAGTAATAGTTTATCCTTTTCTGCTTATAGTGGAAAAAGTCCAACCAGGATTTCTCTCTCAATATCTACTAAATTTTCTGTTCTAAAAATTGTTTAAAGTGTGAAGGTCTTCCGCTGCCAACTCTCTCTTATTAATTCATTCTATTCAAGTGAGCCCCCAAGATGTGATGGATCTGACAAAGCCTTAGGAACTGAAGGTACATTGTATTCTTGTACAATTGATTGTGTTCTTTTTATAAATAGGGAACCAGGGGAAAAAAAGAATTGTACTATGTAGAAATTGGGAATCATTCTATATTAGAGTACCAGGAATCATCTAAAAAGATGTAAAGAAGCCAAGGGAAATGTAGAAAATTTGTCGTCCTTTTAAGTATATATTCAAGACCATGGATATTGCATGGCAGAGGAATTGCAAGACATGTAGAGGAATTGCAAAACATGCAAAGAAATTGGCTATTCTTGTTGAGACGTGGCAATCTTTTGGGATAGGCTTCATTGAAATGATAGTTCAAGAAGATCAGATTTGCTTTCTTACTCCCAAATTCCGCTCTCTGTAGTACATTCTTTTTGTCTAGTTTCGGGTGGGGCAAGAAGGGGCAACAGGTAAGGAGATGTTGGACTGAAAGTTCCTTTGGAGGTAATTTGGGTTAAACTTTGCAATACACTTCTACGCAAACAAAAAGGCGGGATCATCTAGCTAATAAATGCAACAAGTTATGCTACTAGGGGCCTGAAGCTTGTGCACACACACTGCTGTTTCTACTGACACATTTCCATGTGGTTCAATTCTAAGTATCTTCTGTTATCTCTTTGTTTTTTCTCCTCCCTCTGTCTTAGCTCCACTTTGTACTTGGTGTGGTGCGTGGAAAGGAGATAAAGTCTGCAGCAGTTGCAGAAGTGCTCGGTACTGCTCTGAGAAGCATCAGGTATTTAAAAACTTGTCTACTCTTTTCTATCGTCCAATTTTTATAATATCCCTGGTGGATAGGCTAGGACGGGATAAGAAGAATAACGAAATATAGGTTTTAGTTGGGATAAGAAGATTAGAAGAGGAACGTGAAGGGATGAGAAAGATAATTCAATAACATTGAAGAAAGAGGGGAAGAAAACTTAATGAGTCAATTCAATTCAATAAAGTGGCATATTTAAAATTGAAATACGCGACTATTTATATAGTCCTAACAAACCAACTTATGCAGGAAACTAAATATTTATGAGATAATAACCAAAGAAATAACCAAGATTGCTTGCAATAATGAACATATTGACACATTATTTGGTTAGAGTGACATAATTTCCAGAAAAAAATGTTTGGTTATATTTTTCAGTGGTAATAACATTATGGAAAATAACTAAACCCACCTACGCACTTGAATTTGGTTAATCACATTTGTATGGTAATAAATCATCCCACCTAGTTATAGGCAAATTTTCAAATTCTCCTTCAAATTCTTTCTCATTAATCTCATCTTCTTCCTTCATAATATATTCATTTTATTTTTAACTTTCTACGCTTTTTAAGCTTCACCGGTTTATCTAAATAATGTTTCTTTTATTTTTATAGGAATTTGGTATTTTATGTGTTCATATTTTCCTTAAAATTAATTCATATGCTTAAATATACTCATTCGGCAAGTATGTATATGAAAATACAAAACTTAGAAGTATAAGAAAATATGGATTTGCTTAAATATTAGAAAAGTCCAAAATTTAACATATATATTTATATATTGGTAAATACTTAAAAAGTTGTGTATATAAGAAATACGAAAATAAAATCAATTTACAAGTAAGGATCAAAAATAATTGATTTACATCTATTCCTTATTCTTATCTTTATTCATCCATTCCAAGCAAAGATATAAAAGTGGGAATATTTATTTATTCCTACTAACAAAATAAGAGACAATATATTCTTTACTCTACTCCTACCTAATTCTATTCCCATATATTATTTATTTCATCCCACCATTTTCCTTCCATCCAAACAAATCAACCATGAAACCTAGATAAATCTGGACAATTGAATTGAATGAGACCCTCTAGATTGAAAGTTGGAATACTATTTCAAAATGATTTTGCTGCTCTAGTAAAGGAGTGCTAGATCCAAGGTTTTTTATAGTACAATATGAGACTCAAGACTTATGGTTCGGGTATGAAACTTCTCAACAAAATTTTTGAGGAAACATTTAAATTTAGGTGCTCTATGACACAAATTGACAAATAATTGTTATGAAGAGTGGTGTCAAGGGGATATACATTTGACCCCCACTTCTTGGGTGATGCGTCGTCCCATTCATTCACCCAAGCAAGCTTGCACAAGAATAGATGGATTAAATGCCTCGTCACCTGACATATCTGAAGGGTTTTCATTGGTTGTCTTCAAACTTCCTTTTATAAACATTAGTCGCAACAATCTTCAGTGATAGTACTGGAAATATGGCATGAGGAAGTTTTGGTGGGGGACCTGTGGTTATGGGCAAGGTCAAAACTCAAAAGGCATAATAAATGAAAATTTTATGACTGTTCGTTGCTGTAGCATTAAATTTGATGTGAACATTAGAACATCAAAGGGAAGAGGAGAAAAATAATCAATCATAATATCAGACAGCGCATTCAACTGTTATTCAAACTTCAGTGGGACATCAAAGCTGGCATTCTGGAAACTAGGGCCAGGCTCATGTTGGAGGTTTTCTTGTTCCATTAGAATATACTAATTGGATGCAAGGATTTGAGGGATGAGTACTTGGCCTCTACAGTGTCTTGGGCCTTTTGGCGGAGGCAAACTCAGTTGTCGTGAGGTGATGTTTGTGCCACTAAGAACTGTCAGGATCGCATTCTTTATTTTTCCAATTTTGTCCTTTAATTCTTCTTCTGCTTTCCTTTTTCTTTGATTAGATTACTGCTTCCTGGTTTATTCTCTCTGCAATTTTTCCTACTGCAAAATGAACCTTTATCTTGTAAGGTTGCTGAATTTGCGCTTAGTTCGTTTTCAATGATTGAAAAAAAAAATATCCCAATTTCGCTTAGTTTTCTTTATCAGGTTTTCTGGGTTTTGTTATGGTGGTGGAACGACTGTTGAAGGGTGTTTGGTTTCCTGACAGTGATGATTTGACTCCGGGATTGTGTGGGTGAAGATGGTGGTTGTACTGCTTGAAGGTGTTTAATGTGTGGTGAAGATGTTAGTGGGCAGTGATATGCTTTGTGATGGTGGCTCAGGTGGTGGTGATCATGCGTTGATGAAAGATAGTGGATGTAGTTAAATGGAAATTTCACTGACGGCTTGGAAATCAGGAATTTTGACTTGGATGCCAATTCGATGTAGGACAGGATGGGAAAGCAAATAGAAGAGACAAATAGAGTAGTAAAAGAGAATAGATGATGCAGAGGGGACTGGGATGATTAGAAGAAGAATTAGAGGGGATGACAGGCAAATAGACTACAGGGGAATAATTCAAATGGGAAGAACACTCAATCGAGAAGTCAATTTAATTTACTAATTCTGGTATACAGAAAGATTCCATACCTAGCTGTTTATATAGACACTAACAAACCAACTTACAGCAGGATACTAATCAAACGATGAACTAAATAACATGACAATAATAGAAGAAATAGCAAGATTCTGACAATAATAAACCTATAGTGACGTCCTAGACTTTTTTTTAAGGTAATCAAATTATATTTTATAAAAAAGTAAAATATTTGATGCAATCATTTGGAGTTGTTCAATTGTTAATTTTTTGGTATATTTTTAGGATGTATTTATTTCACAAAAGTGGTCTCAATAATTTAGGAGTTATTATTTGGTGGTTTGTGGAAATTTTAGTGAAATGATTGATTAAATATTGGACACCTAAATATCAACCTAAATAATATTTAGGCTGAATGTCTTAAACTGCCAAAGTGGCCGGCTGTTCAAGGACTTGAGATAAGTGGGCTTCTTCTTATATGAGCTGGCCAAGAATTAGGGTCGGCATTGGGTGACTTATCCTGAATTTAATTATAGCCAGACAATCGATACCAACGTGGAAGGAGCATAATTTATTATGTAAGCAAACAGCAAAAGCTGCTTTGCAATGGGAGGGAGCTATAACTGAGTGAAAATAAGAGGAGAGAGAAAGAGGGAAAGAGAGAGAAGGCAGAAGAGAATGGAAAACAGAGGAAGGAAAATTTGGATAACTGACTTGAGTAATGTCTCACTTGTTTTAGATTTTTGAAGCCGATTAGTTTCATATATTGTTTGTCCAGAATTGTTGAATATCATCAAATTTGATGAAATTTTGAAGGATGTCCATAATTTAGGGTTTGTTGTTTGTTTTATAAACTTGAGATAATTTTCTATTATGGGTTTGATTTTAGTATTCAGATAGTTCCATAACAAATATATGTAGTAGGTTTGATAATCTTTTTGCGAAAAAAGAAAATGAATGAACAAGTCGAATTAAAACAAATTGACTTGATAGCCAAGAGGAAGGAAAAGGGGTCTGAAAACATCAATCTGTAAAATCGGAAAAGAATCATGTGCTAATTGAGTTTGTGGTGTGCGGCTATATATATATTGATGTCCCTACATTAAAATCTCTGTGAAAACCTTTCTAAATTTAAGGTCTCATGGTGGGAATTTGCAGAAGGCTGTGGTGTTGCTCTATTTTTGTGCTTCCTCAGTTGTGGTTGTTGGTGCGGAGGAGGAAGTAGGGTTTAATGTTAGGGAAATTAATAGTTAATTATGTTGATAAATTTATTTTGTGAAATTAAATATTTTTGGATATTTAATTGGGATGTAGGTTATTCTAAATTAATTTTGTAAATTGGAAGTGTTGGGAAATAATTTTCTATGAGTATATTTTAGGTGAACCAATATAATAAAAAATGTTTTATTCATTTATTTTTGGATGTAGTAGATAATAATTGTGTGAGTATCAAGTGATAGATTTTAATCAGTTAATTGGGAGACCAATTTAATATCACAAAATCTATTTTGATGAGTTAACGATACCTTAGGCTATATTGAGGTATTCTTGGTTCATGGATGCCTCCATTCGATATTCTATTTGTACATTGTCCTGTTATTGCATCTACATCTTTCAAATGATTGTGACTGTGATAGTATTAATTTATGATCCTATAGGTGTTTTCTCACTTTCTTATAAGATCCTACCATATTTTCCTTGATATTGTCAAATTTGTATGATGTAGTAAAGAATTACATGTAAAGATAATATGGAATTGTTGGTATATAGATCCTGGATATTTCATGTTATAGTCCAATATAGTATGGTACTTTATTCTACTTTCCATGGTGATACGTCACTGGATCCGGGTTATTGTACGGGTTAGGAGGTTGCTCGATCTTCCGCATCGGGTCGAACTGGAGCCGATTCGGTTCCTGTCTCTTTGTACTTGGACCCTGTGCAAAATAACTAAAAATAAAATGTTAGAGGATTAACAGGACTCACTATTCGATATATCCTCTTATGCTCAAGTTAGATATCTTTGAAAGAAAATAGAAAGATGTGAGGATGTAAGAAGATACGTTGATGCATGTAGTGGGGATTGGGTATTTAGGTGCGTCCGGCTGAGGGCGCCTTATAGGTGCGCCCGACTAAGGGGCAGTTAGAGGTGTGCCTAGCTAAGGGGTGCCTTCAAGGTGCCCTCGGTTGAGGGGCGACTTGGAGGTATGGAGGATTGGCTTATTAGACGGAGGGAAAGATCCCTGGAAGGAGGGCAGGCCTTCTAGATGGCCTCTTGGGATGGAGGACAGACCTCTTAGATGGCCTCCTGGGATGGATGACAGGCCTCCTGGATAGATGGCAGTTCTTGGATAGAGGGCTGGACTTCTAGGGCGGCGCCTCCTGGATGGACTGGTGGGTAGGCCTTCTGAATGAACTGGGTAGGGCCTCCTAGATGAGGTCGATAGCACCTTTTTCTTCCTCTCCTTTCCTCTCTCCCCGTTGCTTGTGAGAGCAAATGGGTATTTATTGGGCATAGGCAACTGGGCGCCCACGCTGGCAAACGGCTGTTCACATGGGATTGCTGAGCTGTGTAGATAATCATGGGTGATTGTCAATGGTAGTTCCCTTTTTGAGAATGATTATGTAATTGTGGGTGTCTGTTATGACAATCGTCCTCTGTCAAGAGGATTCTTTCCTTATTAGATGTGATTATGGGAGGTGCCCAGTATGGCAGCTGCCACTTTGGGAGAGATCATGCAAATTGTGGGCGAATATTCATGGAATATCTGCCAGGTTTGTGCTGACCAGTTATGGCAAGTTTCCTCAGCGCGCGAAAAAAGTATCGTGGGCGGGCTGCTAGGCCGGCCTATGCCTCGACGGGTGATTCTATAGTGTGTGATCTCGAACCTTGGGTTACGATGACCTTCTCCTAGGCTGTGACTTTTGGACAGCCTTTTCACCGTGGGTCTCGGTATCCGGGTCAGTCTATGAGCGATGGACCCATCACATGGATAAGGTAAAGAAAGAAATATGAAGACACTAGCTTATCCAGATACCGAGGCCATTCTAACAATCTTGAGGATATTATATTATAATATGAATATTTTGAGATATTTAGTGACTTATCAGACCACAGACATATGGTAGTAGGATGCTCTTGGTATTGCCTAGTGAGGTGATGGAGAGTAGTCTGAGTATGGAATAATTTATCCAACTAATTGGGCGTAAATGCATTAGCCTTAGGTTCGTAGTGGTAGAAATATAATCATCGCAAATTTTTCCTGTGGAATCCCTGTTTATGGAGTATATAATATGATGTATATTGCATATGGCTGTAATATCCAAGAGTTATTATTGTGATGCTTTGAGTTCCTCAAACTTTATTGACTTCTATTATCATTGTATTTCTTTACTGTGGAATTACTTGTTAGGTATTTGGCACAATTTCTATTTGTTTCACATTTTTTTTAGATTAGCCTATGAGTGGCCTTGTCTTTTGTGGAATAACTTTGATGGACTATTAGTAGTAAACTTTTCATTATTATAGATAGTTGCAATAGGCTTTTGTGGTTTTATTTGTGATAAAGTTTATGTAGTTTTAATATGTATCTATGTATAATGGAAATAGAGAAAAATGTTGATGAGATTGATATGAGTTTTGCAGTATATGCATGTTATCATTTTATTTACACATGTTCAATAGATTTCAACGTCATTATCCAAATGTTTTATGGTTGTTTAGTTTTGGCCGTAACAACTGTGGAAATCTGAATAAGTTTATATAATCAGTCTCCTAATATTATCTGCTTCTAATGAACTTTGCAAATTTTTGCAGGTTATGCACTGGCACTCAGGTCATAAAGTTGAATGTGCTCAAATTGCAGTTTCTTCTCTTTCATATGAGCCTGGCCTTCCTGATGGTGCTTCTTTGGTAAATATGCAAAAAGGTTAGTCATCTAGAATCGCTTTCCAGGAATTTGTGTCTTGACTTGGTAAACTGACCTTAGCATGGTTTTGTGCCCAGTCTAAGAGTTCTGTTCCCGCTGACAGGGCTGCATCTGGGCTCTCACTAGATTTAAAAGGCATTATTGACCAAAGACCTCCTTAATAATGACTGTTCTTGTTTCAGAGTTTCAGAATTGAGATACTTTTTAGTTGTGATCCAGTTCTTTTGGGTATCTATATTTGAAGGCCACGAGGCCCTCTAAAGGAGAAGTTCTTTTGTTTGGTCTATGGCCCATAATTGACATTTCATCTAGTGCTAGAAAGAGGTGAATGATGGTTGTTTCCTGATACATGTGTGCTGTGTATTTAAAAAAGTATACCTATTATTTCTTTTGTTGAATTGTTTGCATTTGAGCCTCTTTGAATGAAGTCTTTATAATTATTTGTCTGAGCAGAGGTTTCCCCTTTTCCTTGTAAAGCTTGCTTTAATTTTAATTCCATTGGCAGGGACACGAGGGAAAGTTGTTTAAAGATATCCTCTGCTTGTTATAGTATGGCGTATATTGATGGAGGGAGCTGTAAAAAGTTCCAGAAGATCAATATTTCCCATTGCTAGGATAAAACCATCTGCTTTGCTTCATTTTGGTGCAACGCTTTCGGTGTATATAATTGGGTGACTTCAAAAGATTGGCAGCAGTTCAGACACTTCTGCTCACATATATTATGATTTTTGCGAAGAGTTCAAACGCTTCTGCTCACATATATTATGATTTTTGCAAAGATGCATGCTTTATTTGTTACATACCTAGTTACCTGCTTCCATAAAATGTGATTCTTTTATCCATTAAAAAGTGTTTGTTTGCTTCTATAGTGCAAAATACCAAAGAAATAGGATGTCTAATCTTCTTGAAAATTACATTGGTAAGTTCAAAATTTGCTTTGGAGTAGATGCAATGGCATTTCATACTCATTTAAGTTTGGAATCTTTGTTAGAATCTTCTTACTTTACAGTGGTTCATAAGGCAGACATTACGAACTTTATATTAGTTTAATTTTGTCCCTAATTGGAAAAATCCTGTATTCAACAGTTGCAAGCAAGAGTGTTTGGCCAGAGTTTGCGATAATAATAGAGGATGAATGCGAGTTTGACAGAGAAGTGTCCAAAGCTGATAATCATGCTAATTTATTAGTTTCAAGGGAACAGATGGATGAAACAGTACAGTCACTTTTACACAATTTTGAGGTATAAAATATTATGCCAATTATTTTCTCTTTGATTACTGAGATTGAACTGTTCTGATTATATTCTAGTTGAGCCTGGCTAACAGGGGAATGATGAGAGGAAGAGTTGGGCCACGTTCCAAGAGTGTGTGGCCAAGGCACCTGAACAAGTCTTGAGGTAATTAGCCGCCCTTATTCAGAACAGTTCTTTCTTCTCTTTCTTTTTTTTTTTCAGTTTTTTGTGGTTGATTAAATTGCACATTCAGTAAGAAACATCTATCCATCTTTTTCCTTCACTTTTTGTTCTTTTGGATTTCACATTTTGATTTGCATCATGAGTAGTTTTCTAGTATTTCTACATGCTGCATGTAATAGGAAAATGTCAATTATCAATTTCTCCTTTTATATTCTGGGATTGAGAGTCTGTATTGGGTTGAAATCAGTAGAATGACTTCGATGTATACAAATTTTCCAATTTACAATCTGTAGTTTGATCCTACCTTGCAGGGATATGTTTATGTTGGTAGTTGTGGATTATGGTGATGTAGACAGGATTTGGATATTATTTTTGGAATTAACTATAGACTTGCTATTGTTAGAATCTTGGTTATTTCTTTTATTATTGTCATCCCATCGTTTAGCTTCTAGTTTAGTTAGTTTTCTCCTGTAATATGTTTTGTAAGGTTGTATTTGGGCCCTCTCGTCGTTGCAATTTTCAATTTGAATTGGCTCGAGAACTAGCATTTTCAATTGTCAAACGGTGATGGAGAACCTTACTCCTACGTCCTAACACCTTGAGAAATGCTTAACAATTCAATTTATTCCAAAATTGCAGAATCCCTATAACAAGAGTTATCTTACCCAGCTCATATTTTATATTCACAGTTAAAATCTCCGGATTCTTTAGAAAAGCATTAGTAATATCTTGCAAAAGTCTAACGATATATTTGGTTACTAAAATAGAATAAGGTAGAAATAGAATAGTTATTCCAAGGAATAAATTAGGATGGGAATAGAGTTGAAATTATTATTCTCATGTTTAGTTATTAGAATAGAATAATATGGGATTTAGTATTTCATTATTTGGTTTGTAGAATAGTATGAGGAATAAAGTGAAAATAATAATAATATGTGGGAATTGTTATTTCCACGTATGTGGGAATAACAATTCTTAGGGAATATTTATTCTCAGTTAAATATATAACAAAACGAAGGAATATCTATTCCCAAGTAATAGAAATTCTATTCTCTCATTATTTCCTCCAACCAAACGTGCCATAAGAGTTGTATCTGACATATTACCGAGTCTTAAGCCAATTTAAAAATAAACAACTGCAAATCCAGTGGACTGGCGTGGCCTGGGTGTAGGCCAAAAAAGAAATAAACAAAAACGAAGTGTTCAAAAGAATATAAAAACACCTCAAACTACTCAGAGCAAGCCTTCTTGTCAGTGTGCCGGCATTAATATAATGTCGGAATTGCGGCTCTCTCCCCGCCCCGCCCCCTCTTTGACTTTTTCTTCTACTCTATTTTTTCATTTTTTTAATTCAAACATTTATTCCTTTGTGGCTGGTGGGGATTGCGATTCTAATCCCTAAACTTTAAACCAGGCAGTGACAACTAAATAAAAGGATGTCATTTCCCGTTAGGGTGCTACTATTTTACCATAAAACCTTCTAAACAGTACGAAATAGCATGGAGCTTCCCAATTCCAATTTTTGGGTCTGGGCCAATGGCCCCTAAAAGATTCAACAAACAATGGCACTGTACTAAAATGAAACATGGATGAAGTGTAGACTTTGGCTCTATTTTTTTAACCCTTTGCTTCTTGGTTTAAGTTAGTGTAACATGATTGTACTGTTCTAGCAGTTGTTCCTCTATACTTGGCATAGACAAAAAAATATAGCTGATAGCTCTTTCTTTATCTTTTGTTTCCGTACCTTCCCTTCCCTCCACCCGTTCCTTCCCCGGAAAAAGGTACTGCAGGAATGCTGGATCCAGAGATTCTGAACCTCTATGGCCAGCATCAAGCGGGCGGCTATCTAAGGCTGATATACCTGGATGCGGCTATTGTGGTGGTGCTATGTGCTTTGAATTTCAGGTTTGTAGGAGCTACTCCACTTAGTGCCTTGTTTAACAAACTTGAATAAAAATATCGATATTTGTGTCAAATGTTGGCACGAATGAAAATATTGGTCATGGCTATTGGCATCAAATATATTGAATAATATATATCGATATTAGATATATCAAAAAAAATATATATATATTCTTGAAATTGTAAATTGAGAAGATCGTGTCAGCCAAATATCATGTATATTGGTCCATATTTTAAATATGGGTTAATGTATGACCGATATGATAATATATCATGATATTGTTGGGACATTGAGGAATATTAGTATCAGGGGACCCTATATATATGTTTTTGAATCCAAGTCGGGGGGCAGTATTGGCTAATATTTAAAATTTCTGTTGATATATTGTGATATCGATGAATGTTGAAAGGGTTTGATACTGATATATTTTAGTTGATATTTTGTATGTTTGATATTTCATTCCATGCTACCAAAAAAATTGAATGTTTGGGTGGCTGCAGATCTTGCCTCAGCTGCTTTACTATTTCCGGGTGAAGAATGACGTGGACTCTCTTGATTGGGCAACTATTGTCGTGTACACGTGTGCTGCCTCTTGTGAAGCAAGCCTGGCCTACAAAGAGGAGTTTGCCTGGGTTCAACTTTCTTCTCAATCCATTTAAATTACAACACCCCTTCGGTTTCAAGGTTCTGGGGGTCTTTGTACCCTAACCACCGCCATCCTTGGTGGTGCCGCCAACCTTCCTGGTCGGTGCCACCTTCTTCCCCGCTCTCCTACTCTATTTCTTTGGCAGGGATGTGTGGAACCTAGCGGCTTGATCTTTCTTATTTTTGGATGGAGTTGGCAGGGGATTTGTGTTATGATTTTTTAATTTATTGTTTGTATGGAATAGGAATTCTTAATATATATACTATTCAAACGGTAAAATTATTATTTCATAAGGTAAACTCGAAATAGTTACAATTTTGCTGTATAAAGTATGCGTAGCTGCTGAAAATGCAAAGCCTAATGATTCATTAATTGCTTGTATACTATACTATACGAAATCTTATATTATATTATGTCATAGACTACCTTGCATTTAATTTGAAATGTCCCAATAAAAAATTGGCTATCAAACAACACTCCTTAAAGAGGTGTGAGAATATGCCCCTTAATTTTTTTAGTATTCGTTTATTCATTTTTGCCTATTCATACGTGAATCAAGGTTCAACCAGGACTACGAACCCAATGTTTTCACTCGTACCATGAACACATCTCGATAGAGAGAAGAGGGCTTGCGGCCTTCGGCGCCGAGCCATTTAGGTGATAAAGAACTGTCCTACGGTCCCATACCAATGAGAATATCAGACGAATTTTTGGGTGAAAAATTGGTGGGAAATTTATAAGGAAATGGCCGAAAAAGTATCGGTGGTGGTGGTTTGTTACGTACCTAATTTATGACGTCGGTGTATTTTTTCTAAAATCTGATGTCAAGTTATTCGATTGACTTAGTTTTGACTTGGATTAACACGCTTGATATTTCTATTCGGATTATTAAATTAATTTAATAATAAATAGTAATATATTTTTGTATTAATAAATAAATAGTCATTAATAATATTATTAAAATGTATTAATAATTAGTAGTTAATAACATTAATAATATAGTAAAACGTTTAAGAAGTTAATAATAATAAAATCTATTAATTCCCTCACCCTTCTTTTCGATTCTTCTTCGCCCTTCGACCCTCTCTCTCAGCCTCTCTATCTCTCTCTCGCTCTCGCCGTCCCTCTCTCTGCCCTTCCGTTTCTCTTCTCTTCTTCTTCCTCTTCCGAGTAGGTTTAAGGCGGGGACCATCACGGCCCCCAAGCAATAAAGAAACAGCACAAGTCCGAGTAAGTTGTTTGTAGGAAGCCCATGCCCGTGAGCCTGACTCCCACGAATGACATCCGAACAAACATCTTGATGCAAATTTGAGATGAGAAATTTTTAAAGTTGCTAAAAGCATTGAAAAATTCAGATGGTGGAGACCAGTCAAAATACTGTCATTTGTATCGCAGTGGAGGCCACAGTACGGAGGACTGTTGGACGTTGTAGAAAGAGATTGAAAAGTTAATAAGGAAGGGTCACTTTAACCGTTTTCTGCAAAGACCCGGACAAGCCTCCAAAACAGCAGGCGATGATGAGGTCAACCGACCAAGGAACCGAGTGGTTGCGGAGGTTGCCAATATAACATCAACTTGCTCGGCCCATGAAGACGCTTGGGAGATCATTGTAGCAAAAGGCCAATGGTAGGAAATAGGGATGAAGTTATTAGTTTTAGTAATGAAGACATAGCCCATGTAACTTCCTCCCACTCTGACCCTTTGGCTGTAATTGCACTCGTTTGGAATGGAGTAAATAACTACTAGATGAAACGAATCTTTGCTGAAAATGAAAGTTCTCGAAATTTGCTTCATCTTGATATTTATTTTAAATTGGACTTAAGAATAGTCAAATGAGAGCAATCGATGGACCACTCTACGGGCTGGATAATAAGCCAGTATCGATTCAGGGTGTTATCTAACTGGAAGTCACACTAGGAATGTATCCGATGACTGCATCTAAAGTTCTCACCTTTTTAGTAGTTGACCTTCCATTAGTCTACAATGCAATCATCAGACGTCATTATCTGACTCCTTTGATGCTGTCATTTCTATCCAACATTTAAAGATGAAGTTTTCGACTCCATTTGGGATTGGGGAGGTTCTCAGAGACCAAGCTGCCGGGTGGACATGCTACTTGTCCTAAGTCACGCAGGCACCTCTTCCCTCGCCTCTTGAAGACCCTGACCTGCGAGATGAAGTGATGTTGCAGCAAGCACAATTTGGAGAGCCAACTGTCCGAATTCCATTGGATCCAGAGATCCTAAAAAGTATGTTCAAATAGGAAGCTTTCTGCCCTAGTCCGCCCGAGACCAGTTTATCAATTTTCGCCAGAAAAAATTGGATGTTTTTTCCTAAGTGCCAAGTGGCATGCCGGGGATCTCAATTGAAATAATTGTCCATAAATTGAGCCTAGATCCCCATCGCAGGAAATGGTGAGAGAAATTGAAATAGAGAGCTGCAAGCGACTGAGATAGGAGAGGGAAAAGGGGTGAAGCGCAAGAGAAATAGTAGAGAAGAGAATGGCATAAGAGAATGAATAACCTCGAGAATCTGCCACGAGTCGCAGAGAGAGAGAGATCGGTTGTGATTTTGATATGACAGATAGACGGGACGGGAACATGGGAACTCCGATCTCTTCTGGTTAATGAAGCTGAATCGTGATTAGTTTTGAGGCTTTTTTTAATAAATAAATAAATATGATTAATTATTAAAAATATTTATAAAAAAATTAAAATTTTCATTGCCATTTTAGTTATAATATACAACTAAAATGTCAATAAATAATCTAAAAAGTATCGTTACAAATACGAAAAAAAAAATTGTAGTTAATATTAGAATTTCTATCCAATATTTATTTTTTTTAGAAACAAAACAGAAGTTTGTTCAAAAAAGCTTTATTATGACAAAATATATATGCTTTGGGATGAAAGAATAATATACAATTAAAATGTCAATGAAAAATCAAAAAAGTATGGTTAAAAATATAAAAAAGAAAAGAAAATTATAGTTAATATTAGAATTTCTATCAAATATTCATTTTTTTAGAAATAAAATAGAAGCTTGTTAAAAAATGCTTTATTATAATAGAATATATATGCTTTGGGATGGAAGGATAATATACAACAAAAATGTCAATGAAAAATCTAAAAAATATCCTTAAAAATACAAAAAAAAAATAGAAAATTGTAGTTAGTATTAGAATTTCTATCCAATATTCATTTTTTTTAGAAACAAAACAGAAGTTTGTTCAAAAAAACTTTATTATGATAGAATATATATGCTTTGGGATGGAAGGATTTGAACCTCCGCATACAGGGACCAAAACCTGTTGCCTTATCACTTGGCCACTCCCCACTTACATTTATATTCAACACCAATAAAAACTATTATTTTTATTGATTGTTCATCAATTCAAGTACAACTATCTAATCTTATAAAATCAATTCAATTTTAATTAGGATTTT
>JAOVVI020000884.1:0-24367 GCA_028571085.2 Nepenthes alata | reverse complement strand
AGGGTGCAATAGCTGTCGGCTATTAGTCAATCAACCATGCCAAGTTGTAGATGTAGCTTGTTATTTTCTTCGCCTCTATTAGCACCCCTTCACACTGTTTTTTGCTAAATCATTCAGAATAAGGTCCAGACAATGGTCTGTACAGCTAGTCTAGTACAAATGTGTCCTCTTCTGCATTAGGAGTTGCCTCGTTGCTCTCTCGTTGTTTGTAACAACCTGAATAACTCCGTCCTTCCCAACTTCATCCACAGCTTTGTCCGTCAGCTTAAAGTAATATTCTTTATTTCTGTCATGGATATTAGTAGCATTAATAGACTTGCGAAAAATTATTTTGCGGGGCTAATGCACTAATAAATTAATGAGGTGCTTGTGTAATGCCTCTCCATCTATCACACATAATAGTGACACCCTGCTTATCTCAAATAGGCCGAAGCTATCAATCCACTACTTCAGTTGTTGATACTTGTCCTTCAAATGAATATGAGCTCTTGAGTAGGGCCCTGAACTTCTACACTATACTTAGCCGCTGTGTCTAATATGAGTTGATAAAATAGGTTATTCTCAACAACATTTAGTGGAATGTTACTCCACAAAAACTGACCAACAGCCTATGCTAGCCTTTTCCACAAACATTTCATCAATGACTCTCTTATATTTAGTTGCTTAGAGGTCGTACTCCTGTGCAAAGTTGGGTTAATCTTTGCCAATCAAGCATGTGTGCTCTCGGGGCCAATCTACTGTCTCTTGCTGTTGCATACGAGTCTTACTCTTGAACAGTAGACGATCGATGTATCCTTAAGCCCTGACCACTAGTGGCTCTTGTTCTACTACTACTACCACCCTCCTCAAAATAAGATGATTGAGTTCTGAATCTTTGTTTCTCCTCGCATATATTTTGGCTCCTAATAGGCAAGATAATTGAGCTCTGAATCTCTATTTCTTTTTTCATACATTTTGGATCCTAACGCTTTCTTATCTAGCCTCCTTAAATTGCACATCTTCCTCCTCTCCATCCCCAAAATCTAAAACGTTTTGATTTATTTCTCCTAATGTTTTGATACATGGAGCAACATTCTCCTAATGTGGCCCAAATACTCTTTCAGTCTTGTGATCTATCTAGTAATTATTTTATCATAAAATTTACATTTTGATTTAATTCTATCCCTCGGCACATGATCACAAAATTGTTGCCAAACATCACCCCTGTAATCTCCTCCTGCTCCACCACTACTATTTTTACCCTTGTGTCCTACTACCTTAGATATTGACATTTTAAAATATCTGTAGAAAAAATAAAAATATGAATCTAGAAAAAAATTAAGAAAAAGGATAAAAAATATTAAAATTTATTAACAATTAATATGACTAGTAAGTTACTACTACGTACAAAATTAAAACTTTATCAAATAAGAGGTCTTCAAAAAATATATTTATTTTTAAAAATAAAAAAAAAAACAAAATAAAAATATTTAGAAAATTAGAAAAGTATTAAGTTTAAGAGCCACAACCTCAAAGCCACAAATATAATTCAAAAATATTGAAATTCATCAACAAATAACAACCAAATATTATCCAGAATAACATTTTAACTTTACCTAACAAAAAATCTTCAAAAATAATTTTTTTTAAAAAAAATCCTTTTTTCTAGAAAAAATCCCAAAAAAAAAACAATCATTATAAAATTTGCTAAATTTAACTTTTATACTATGGAGTTATGAATTCTTCTTTGTATAACATTCAGTAGATATTAAAAAAACATAAAAAAGTATTAAATTTAAGTGTCATAACAACAAAGTCACAAACATAATTAAAAAATATTAAAATTTATCAATAAGTAACAGTCAAATATTACCCATATTGACATTATAACTTTACCTAATCGGAAATCTTCAAAAAAAAAAATTTTTTAAAATAATTTTTTTCCAAAAAATCAAAAAAAAAAACTTATCTTTATAAAATTTTTACTAAATTTAACTTTTATATATTCCATAGAGCTATGAATTCTTCCCAGTATAAAATTGAATAGATATTTAAAAAAAAGGGAGAAAAGTATTAAATTTAAGTGCCACAACCAAAAAGCCACAAACATAATTAAAAAATATTAAAATTCATCAACAAGTAACAACCAAATATTACCCACAATAACACTATAACTTGTAAGAGATTTTTCAGAAATATTATATAAATCAAGCAATAAACGATGAGAGGATTAAGGTGTTTTTAAAATGTCAAATTATTAAAATGTCAAATCAAGCAACAAGGAAATATTATATTACTTTTTTCCTTCTTAAGCAATTTCATGAATAATCTCAAATTCACCACAAAATATGAGAAATTAGAATGTGAGAAATGTTTAAAGTTGTAGGATTAAGGTGTATGTTTGAGTAATTTGTAGAAAAGAAAAAAAACTGAGGAACTTTGAAGAGGAAGAGAAGAACTTAGCTTACCCTTTTCTTTGTTACTTGCCTCTGCAGCAGTTTTGGTGATGCATTATGATCCGGAAGATGGGTAGTGGAGGCATCCTTTAATAAATAATGATGTGTGAAGTGTGTACATCGGAGTGTGGAGCAAAAAATAAATAAATTAATAAATAAAGAGATCTGCCTTTCCTGTGGAGTGGAGGAGACAATACATTGTATTGTTGATTGTTATGGAGCCACAAAAAAGAAGTAAAGAACAAAAAAAAATGTCGATTGAAATATATCAGTTGATATATCATAGTATGCTACTAATATAGTGACATATCGTAAAGTCATCACAGTATCGGGTTTTATTGGTATTGTTACTAGTAACGCTCGATATTGATATATCTCGGCCGACGGACAATGTATAGGCCGATATTTTAAACTATGATATCTGCTGATATTTGCATCAATGAGTAAAAGTATCGGTATCCGTATCGGTCTTTTTTATATTGGTATCATACATATTGGATGATATGTATTGCTATTGGATATGTCAGACAAAAAAAAATTAAAATTGTAGATTGATAGGATATATCGGCCGATATATTGGCCAAATATCAACCGATATAGAAATATATCGTGATATTATCGTAGTATTGAAAAATTTCGATATCGGGGGTCTTGATACAGATAATATCGGTTGATTTATATTTCGTATCAGCCAATATTTTGTCAATTTTAAAAGCAGAAGAATTATAAAGCTCCAAAATGGTAGATAGGAAACAGTTTCTCAATATTTATTATAATTATTGCAGTTTATTCAAGTTTCGGATTCCATCCTCATATTTATGCAAACAATATGCTTGTTATAAGTGCATAACTTTGTATGCCGGTTGTAAATTGTTCCTTAGTCCTTTGTATTTGCCATTTTATTTCCTTGTTCTGTTTCTATTAGCAGTAGAGTGCTTTGCAATAAGTTGGATTTTTTTGTCCTCTATTATCTCTCACACACATGCACACGCTCACACATACACACACATATATACATTTATACATGCACAGTGTCTTAAATTAATGTGAGTGCCACTGTGATGAATTTTGTGGTTTGGTTTGTAGTTTATAATTGATTTCTTTTGGCTTCGTGTGCAACTGTAATTAATTCAGTGACTATTCTGAGTTGCCTGTTTCTTTTCACAGACAACAGCCTCGAAAAATGGCGCCCTGCGTCATGATATCCATTATTGGCTTGGTAAAGATACCTCTCAAGTAAGTTTTGTGTACTTGACTTTTTCTGTTGCTGGATATCCTGGTATGTGTCTTGAATATGGGGGCCTGATTCTGATTAAATAGGATGAAGCTGGTACTGCAGCCATCAAAACAGTGGAATTGGATGCTGCTCTAGGAGGTCGTGCTGTTCAGTACCGTGAAATGCAGGGTCATGAAACGGAGAAGTTCCTTTCATATTTCAAACCCTGCATTATACCGCAGGAAGGTGGAGTGGCATCTGGTTTCAAACACCATGAAGCAGCAGAATACAAGACGCACTTGTATATCTGCAGAGGGAAACATGTTGTTCATGTAAAAGAGGCAAGTTTGAAAGCTTCTCTGATCTGCTGATGGAACATTTAGAGTGGTTGATTCATAAATTTGTTCTACTACTTGCTTCTCCCATTCTTTTACTTCATCTATTCCCTATCCCCCCCCCCTTACTTTCTTGAGTGAGCTTGAATTTTTATTTTTTTTTGAGGGGGTTGTTAATTTGCAGATTCCATTGATGCAGGTTCCTTTTGCCCGATCCTCACTCAATCATGATGACATATTTATCCTTGACACGCAGTTAAAAATTTTTCAATTTAATGGTTCCAATTCTTCCATCCAAGAGAGAGCTAAAGCATTGGAAGTAGTCCAGTACATTAAAGATATCTATCATCATGGAAAATGTGAAGTAGCTACTGTGGGTAAGTGGGACAGAATGATAAAGATTTAAAAGATTGCACTGTAGTTTGTCATTGCCTCTGTTTTGATCTGATTTCCTATTTCTATGTAGAGGATGGAAAATTGATGGCTGATTCTGGGACTGGTGAATTTTGGGGTTTCTTTGGTGGCTTTGCCCCGCTGACTAGGAAAGCAGCTAGCGAAGAGGATAAGGCTTCTGATGTTCTTCCTGCTAAGCTGTTTTGGTAATGTCTTTTGATACCTTTTGCTGTTTCCTTACGGTTACTTGGCTCCCTCGCACATGCATCATGTGTTTTAATCAACAGTCCTATATACCAAATATCCTTGTAAAATAAATAACCAAAGGCATACTTTCCTGCACCTTGTTTTTTTTCTTCCCTCATTTCAGTAGTGATGAATGCATAAACAGGGACAAAAAGGGTAACCTAGTGCATGAGGCTTCCATATTGCAGGCTTCAAGAGTCAGATATATGTTAACTGTCCCTTGCAATGTAGAGATATTTTCGTGGTTTGAACTTATTACCTTCAAATCACAGTGGACCACCCTTATTGTGCCAAGTCACGGCCTCTTAATGTGTTCAAGGAAATAAAAGAGAGCATAAACTTCTTTAGGACTTTGCTTTTCAGAAAAAATTAAAATTTAATTGACAAAGTGGAATATGGTGATTTTGAGCTCTATGTTACTGATCAAACAAAATGAAATCTCTCTTTGGTTTTCAAGTGTTGAGAAGGGTCAGGCAGAAGTAATGGAAGCTGATTCATTGATGAAGAATTTTCTAGATACAAATAAATGCTATATCCTAGACTGTGGGGCGGAAGTTTTTGTGTGGATGGGGAGAAATACCTCTCTTGATGAAAGAAAAAGTGCAAATGGAGCGGCAGAAGTAACATTTTAACTCCTTGTTGTCAGTTTTTATCTTCTTGATTTTTGACATCTTTTTAGCAGTATTTTAAAGCATTAAAACTCCCTGAACAGGAATTGCTTCGTAGCCTTGATCGATTGAAGTCTCGTGTAACACGTGTAATTGAAGGATTTGAGACAGTGACTTTCCGTTCCAACTTTGATTTTTGGCCTCAAACTACCGAAGTTGCAGCTATATCTGAGGATGGTAGAGGGAAAGTTGCTGGTCAGTTGCTGGAATATAATACACTGTTTTGTCTTAAGAGAATGTACATAAAAAAATAGGTAATGTTCATATAAACATGTAAAGTGTTCTAAAATATCAATTTTATTTTTATAAAGGCCACAGGTTTAAATCATAGAAGTAGGTTTTCTGTATTGTTAGATATAAGACTATGTATATTTGACCTTTCCTAAAGTCTGTAATTTGGGTAGTCTCATGCATGAGGGCACCCATTGTACTATACTGCCACATGATAGTGAGCTT
Source organism: Nepenthes alata (assembly GCA_028571085.2). Taxonomy (NCBI): domain Eukaryota; kingdom Viridiplantae; phylum Streptophyta; class Magnoliopsida; order Caryophyllales; family Nepenthaceae; genus Nepenthes; species Nepenthes alata. The sequence goes on along the minus strand of JAOVVI020000884.1, from coordinate 18,618 downwards.
TGTGCTACAACAAGTATATTGTGACCTAGAGGTCATGAATTCAAACTATAAAAAGTCTCTTTATAATGTAGGTATGAAGCCATTTATTTGCGCATCCCTAGACCCTATGATTTGGTATCCATGTGTACTAGGCAGTACTTTAGTACCATGCCCCCACATGATCACCTTTAGGGGCAACAATATATAAGGCATTTACCTTATTGATTTTAGGAGAGTTAGATATATGTAATCTTACTCCTAATTGTAGAATGTGGTTAGAATTTTGAACCCTAATTGCATAGTTCAGATAACCTCCAGGAGTCTGGGTAAACAATAGTGAAGATTTTGCAGTCAGGTTCATTGTCATTCTTTCTTACTAAGTTCGTTGGTGATGTTATGTGTTTCCAGCTCTTCTCAAACGGCAGGGTGTCAATGTGAAGGGTCTTTTGAAAGCTGCTCCTGTAAAAGAAGAGCCTCAACCCCACATTGATTGCACTGGGAATTTGCAGGTATTTTATGCTGCCAAGTTGTTGAAAATCTGTCTCATGGTTTGAGTTGGCTGACACTTCCCATTGCCTGGCTTTGTTCTCTTTTTATATTTCAGAATACTGATGTTCAAGTTAAACTGGATTGATGCAGTTAACAGAGCAACTGCCCATTATTTGTACTGAAATTAGACATTTCATTCTTGGAGACTAGAAGATAATTTCTCTAAGATCACTGGGACTTGATATCCTATGTTTGATGGACTTCTAAAATGTTACATGGCATTGGTGACATCTTTAGATATATGTTCAGCGTGTCTCCTTGATTAAAATTTCATGCTAGACAGAGTCACAGAGAGGAATGGTGTGTGAGTTGTTTAATTTGAATCCCGAGGATATCCTTTATAATTAGGTGGACTCTGCTGGAGGTGCTATGTGTTTTAGACCACTTGTTCTTCTCTTAGGTGAGGACAAATGAGGGCATAGTTGCAATCGGTTACATTTGACTGGAGACATGATGCACCCTGCAGCTTGGTAGAGGTGCAAGTAAAATGGGAAATGATGAGGTTTATGGATATCAGCTCATCTTGGAAATTTTATGGAAAGAGAATCTGGAAAATATGCTTGTAGTGACTATTTATAAACTAAGGAATTTTTTCCATCCAAGCATGATAAAATAATGTTGGAATGAGCAACCGAAAACAAAATTTATGTATTGTTTATAAGTCATCTAAAAGTCTTTCTCACATAGGAAATGTATGAAAGAGTTGAAAAAAGTGGAGAAGATCTCGTTAAGGTATCAACTCCTATTGCCCCCATACTTTTGAGAAGATCAATTAAATAAATCTACAATGAACTATTTATGCAAGCTAAAAAACCTCCTTTATGCCACGTGGAGGAACTTTCTTGTACATGCTGGTACTCTTATTCATGCAGCCCATCACACCGAAAGGAGTTATACCATGATCAAGACCTTAATTTTAACTAAACCTAATTCTATTCATTGCCACTCTTCAAACTTGTTTAATGAGAAGGAAATACTAAATATTTATCATGTGATTGGCAGGCCAGTTGCTGTTATAGGGAAACTCTGTGGAAAACTAAACAATTTGTAAAAGTTTTGCCCTTTTCTTCTTACCATCAATAGTATCAGTCTACAAAGAGTATTTATTTACATTTCTTTTGAAGTGAACTTGAGAATTCATCTGAAAGCTTGTGAAACTAATTTGAAATCCATGAAAAGTAAAAGATGAACAAGGAAAGAACTAGGGCACAAGAAATAAAGAGATACATTCCCCAGGTTCAATATGAAACTTTATATTTGCTCATTGCAATGTTCAGAAAGGTTGTATGTGTCATGAATTATGCTTCACTAGGACTCTTCCTTTTGAAGGTCTGTCCTAGTTCGATGGCTAGGTTGCTTCATCTAACCTAAAATTCATGGACTCAACTCATATAAATAGCATTTTAGCAATAAAAGGTCAGACTGGTTACATCTAATCATATTAGATTTCAAGATATGGGGGTATCGTGCATCAAACTATCCCCATTTTATTACTTTGTCGTAACTCTGGGTTTTTGGGATCATAATTAACTAGAATGACTATCTGTTTATATGCACTGTGTCCTTTCCTGGCTCAGTTAATAACTTAACCACCATTGTACAGGTCTGGTGTGTAAGTGGCAATGAAAAGACTCTCCTACCAGCTTCTGACCAATCGAAATTTTACACTGGAGATTGCTACATTTTTCTATATTCATATCCTGGGGAAGATAAGGAGGAACACCTTATAGGGACATGGTTTGGGAAGCAGAGTGTTGAGGTGACAAGTTTTTGTTTATGTTATAATTGTCTCTTCTGTTTCTGCATGGTCATTATGTAAACTGGTCATATATAAATCCTGAAGATAAGTCAGCTGAGAAGGGACCTAAAGAACACTGTGATTAAGAAGTAGAACTTAACGTATGTTGAGAAAACAAGATTAAATGTTCCTTTGTTTATGGTATCTATGTAAGTGTATATGGGAGAGTTAATGTTCTAAAGAGAGAGAATGGTGAGCATGGAATGCAATTCGAAATTATTTCAGTATTGGGCTTATGATACCATTAATTCCTAATTTTGTCACAAAATTGAGGAGTATCACCATATTAGCTATATACCGGCTGGTGCACCTGATATATGGACAACCTATGGGCTGATATATTAGCCGATATTACCCTATTTGTTTTGCTTTGCTTCGCAATCTTTTGCGTCAGGTCGATTTAATACCAATACCAATAATTCATTTATGATCAGGGTCTCCCCTCTCCTATCTTCATCCTCATGTTTTATTTTCCTTTTGATTCAATAGAATTTTCATTTTCTACCCAAGAAGGTGCATGATTTTAAAACCGAGTGTCACGGTGTTTTGGTCATAGACCATCATTGGCATATTGTCACAGTCGCGGTACCACAATTGTGAATGGTTAGTGAAGACTAGAAAATTTACCTTAGGCATAGAAATGCAAGAATTTGAGTAATAGACGACAATTCTAAGGCATCTAAGAAATTTAAATAATATTTTTATATTATTTGAAATGTGTATTATTATGAATTGTAATTTCAATCATTTTAATTTTGATTTCAATTCGTGTGACTTAAATAAATATTTTATTTGTATATTACTGTAGTAAATAACTAATATCATAGGCATATATAAAAAATTTCTTATTAATAATTGATCCTGATAAAATAAGGATATTTCAAATAATAAAAGGAAATTTATAATTAGAAAGAGGGATATTGTTGGCTAGTGTCCAAAAGAGGAGAGGGGCATGTGGGAGAGTGGGGGAGTGGGAAATCTATTGAACATGACAAACAATTTAAAATAGATGAAAACTGAGTCCCATCAGTCTGTCTTAGTCCATATTGGTCAGCATAGATGTGATATTGGCCATATCAGTCCTTAATCAATATGGCCGAGATCCGATATAGAGCCAAAATTGTTATAAATAATGCATTGATAAGCCAAAAATCCCATACATATTGGCCATTAAGGTATGTATCCACCGATATGAAATTATATGAGGACAACATGGGAGGGTAAAAAGAAAATGGTAATACCAAACAACTGCATGACTTTAGAAGCCAAATAATGGAAATACTTATTATTTAGAAAAAAATGTAATTGAAAGCAAAAACTGTTGTGAGGGCATATAAGCTTGAGAAGAAGATATGCAATATTGTAGGTTACAAGGATGAAGAATGCAATTGCAATTTCCTCATTTTTGCTTTTCATAGAACTCCATTCATACAACATAATGCAAAGAATTGTATACTGAATCCCCCCCCCCCAAAAAAAATAGCATTAATGATTATATGTTTCTCAATTTTAGCATTTGAAGACATCTTGCAACCATTGTCATATATTCTCTCTCTCTCTCTCTCTCTCTCAATTGAACTTTTTCTATCAAAAAAAGGGTAAAATGATAAATGGATAGGAGACTCATCATGCTCGAAAACTTTGGCTTCGGGTGAACGACTTGATTAACATTTTGCTAGAAGATATTGATCTGTTACTGAAAAGACAACATGAAATTATTGGTCCTGGGTAAGAATCAGGTTCTAGTATCACCTATTATGTTCTCCTAAAATAGGCGTGAATATGTGCATACATACATATGCACTGTGATATTTGAGTTGAATTAGTGCTTAAGGTCATACTTGGGTGCTCTATGATTTTCGTGCCTCATTTGTTATTGGAATTGAATTAGTAGTTTTGTACAGGAGGAAAGAACATCAGCTGTAACTATGGCTAGCAAGATGATAGAATCGATGAAGTTTTTGCCCACTCAGGTAACAAAGCAATTTTTGTAGTTGTTTTTTGATGTTATGGAATTGTTTTCTGATATATGTTGACCATGAATCTGTAGGCCCGTATCTACGAAGGCAGTGAACCAATCCTATTTTTCGCTATCTTTCAAAACTTTATTGTTTTCAAGGTGCGTCAGAACTTGGATTACTAAGTAAACTCTACTCTTGTCTGGACCAAAAATTTCATGTGTCTCGCCTTTGATTGATGATGAATTTGGTATGATATACACCAGGGTGGACATAGTTATGGGTATAAAAAACATATCACAGAGAAGGGGATCCCAGATGATACATATTCCGAATCTGGCATTGCATTGTTCAGAGTCCAGGGTTTTGGCCCTGATAATATGCAAGCCATTCAAGTTGAACCGGTGCTTCCATTTCTTACTCTCCTTACACAATCGTCCGATATTATTACATGTTCATTGATGGAGGTTTCTTTTGGACTCGTATTCAGAGTTGTACGACAATAAAGTGTTGAATTGCATATTTGTATCTCAATGATATTGATTTAGATCATTATCATGAATAACATCTGGGCAGATTTATTTTTTGACTTAATATTTATAAGAATACCTAGATAGAGATTTATTGTTTTCGCTATATTTGGAATAGTGCCTTTTATATATCTTATATGATCATATCCCTTTTCAGGTTATGTGCTTTATCTAACTCTTGGGATGTTAGAAGTGTGCTATTCTTTAAGCACCCACAGTTGGCAGCATTAGGACTGTACTAAAATTAATGTAGGTAATAAAATGGAAGGGGTGGAGTGTGTGCTGTAACTCAATAAGGTGTCAAAATAGTTACCTTTATATGAGATAAGAGGTGCTCCGGAGAAGTATTTGGATGTTTATGAGAACATCACTTTGAAGAAATTGTTCTCATCTTCTATTTAAATTTGTGTTTCTACTATTACAGTTGTTGGCATCCAGGACAAGCTTGATTGTTCCTCTTTCAAGTCATATTCTTTGGTTCTTAATATTATTTGGTCCTCAATAATTCTTTTAGTGGAATCAATAATCTTTATAATGGAACTCGAACCACATGCATGAGGAAGGACTGTGATGAAACTTGAGGATGCCTGGAAATTTTATAGAACACTAAAGAAATGAGTTTGAGAGGCTAAGATGAGAGGCTGTCTAATTGGCTTCTGGGCAAATGGGTAACTTGAGTTGGTGCAAGCCCTTTTGGCTTTAAAATATTGAGTTTTGGTTCAGTGAATAATGAGATCGTTTTATTTATAAATAAACTAAAACATCCAATAAAGGATAAGTGAACAATAATTTGAAGTGGGCAAATACTATTATTCTGATAATTTTTCCTTTTCATATCAAGCAATGAGGCTTGTTTCCTGCTTTTAAGTCGGACCATTGACTATTTTGGATTGCAAAGATACTGAAAGTGCCCTTTGCTGTCACTTTGAATATTATACATAGTTTAGTTCATGCAGTATGAATATTTTCTACAGGTATCACTTCCATGTAGCAATAATGATAATAGAATTCCAAACTGAAATGTGCTGACCTGTCTGTTTACCTTGCCAATCAGCTGTCCACATTCAAAGAGGTCTAGGATTTAAGTTAATGTACTTCATTTTCTATATTGTTTGTGGCTCTCATAGCCAACCCCTTTCGTTTTTCTAATTTTATGAGTGATATCAAATACAAGTATGCCTTTATAGAAATTTAGTTGAATTTCAAATATGAATATTATCAGCGAGGCAGCTAGTTGATCGTAATGCTAAGGAGCTTTTTCATGCTTAAACTTTGATTCTGATCTTATTCAAAAATCTGGATCCTAGAGGTTCTCTTGTTGTTATATGAGCTTTTCATGCTTCTTAGATCGATGTAGATTTATTTGTTTTATACGGTACACTCAGGTTGCGTCATCGTTAAATTCCTCCTACTGTTTTATACTACATAGTGGCTCCACTGTATTTATGTGGTCTGGAAGCCTTACAACACCAGAGGACCAGGAACTTGTAGAGAGACAATTGGATATCATCAAGGTCTGACCTCCCATCACATTTTCTACCTGATTGCCTGCTTCTCTCTCTCTGTCTCTCTGACATATGGCCTTCTGCATATGCAAGTTCTTGTTTTTGGGGAAGATAATTCATTTTGCATTTTATCTCTGATGGGTATTCTTTGAAATTTTTTTTCTGACGAACTTGATGGAAGTTAGTCTGCGTCCTTGGTGATGGTTTCTCTATTTCTCTTGGGCAGATTTCGTTATTCCTCTCTCTTACTTATTTTGTTTTTTCTTTTATTTTGTTTTTTTTTTGGGGGCTGGGGGTAGGGGGATGTAGTGGGGACATTTGATTGGAAAATCCATTGATTGTTTGGTGTGGGCAATTCTCTCATGTTACGAGTGCCTGCCTTTATTTTTGGTCAGAGAATGAGAATATATGAATTTATTTCTGTATGACGATGCTTGTGATGTTGTTTACTTTCTATGTCAATGGGCTGCAGCCAAATTTGCAATGCAAACCGCTAAAAGAAAGGGCAGAATCTGAACAATTTTGGGATCTGTTAGGAGGAAAAACACTTTACCCCAGCCAAAAGATTGAAAGGGATTCTGAAAGTGATCCTCACTTATTTGCGTGCGCATTGTCAAATGGTGTTAAGAATACTCCTGCCTTTATTTATTTGATTTTGTCATATGTTGCTCACCTATTCAATTTAACCCTGATTCTTCTTTTCTTCTTGTCATTGAATCAATTGCTTCTCTCAACTGCTTGATGATCTGCAGGAGAATTGAAGGTGTGTACTGTTTTTATCACAAATTTATTTTGAACCTATATTTTCTGTTGTGCCTATTGTGTAGGACGTTGTCCAAAGAAAGGAAGATGAATTTAACATTGTGACAAATTTCTTTTTATTTTAACATGTCTATGGATAGCTCTGCTGTGCTTGCCTTCCAATCTATCTCTGTACTGCTACAGAGAATATGTGGTCTACTGAATTTGGTGGTTGATAACTTCACTAGCTTCCCTTGCATCCATAGAGAAGGGATGGTTTGCTTGATGTGCTAAAGGTGTTTATATACATCATATGCCAAGTCCTGGAAAGGAAATGGTGTGGAAGGTTTCCACCATAGGAAGTTTGGAGGATTGTTGCGATACCAAAGTGATTGCTTTAACATGGACAGCCATGCTTGAGAAGATCTTCAAAACTGGCTCTACATAACAGAAGAGCAAGGAGTTGTTAACTTCATAATTGCTTTGCCATTTTGGTAGTTGTGGGTTGTGGTCATTCATGTTTGCATTTTTTTTTTTTTGTGTTGTGGATCTTGATTCATATTGTTAGCGTGGCTTTAGTGTCTTGTTTGTGAGAGACTGTTGGGAGAATAATGTAGCATGATAATCAGCACTTTTTGTTACATAAAACGGTGCTCGTGGAAGGAGCAGAGAGGTTCTTTTGATTATTGGAGAGAAGTGTCTGGGAATTTGGGTTTATTATCTTCAGAAATCCTTCTTAAGTATGAGTCTGAGGAAACAAACAGCCTTTTTGTCGTTATCAAGATCCCATTGCTGCAACTTACCCAATTTGATCTGTGTAATTTGAATACGATCACATTTTACACTTTCTATTCGTGGGGTGGGATGGGAGTAGGGGCAGGGTTCATGAAAGTCAGTGAAAATCTTGTTTATCGATCTGAAGTGCCGAGTTTGATGAGCCAAAATTCAGTGAGGTGGACATCACTTTCTATGGCCAAGTGAGTTTAATGTCCAAGGTTTAGGGTTGGGAAAAGTGCTGACAAACATTACTCTCAGGTGAACTTCCTGGTTCGTTACTCTTGGGTTAGGTTTTATAGCTGAGTGTAAGTTTTGTTCGTGAAAGGTGATAAAACATACATTTCTTTTTGGCAGATAGTGGTTCTAAACTCAGATGAGAGTAGTGCCATAAGAAAATAACGTCAGCAGAGGAAGACATAGAATGAAAAAAGTTGCCTGAGTTTTATGAAGGCCTTTGGGGAGTATTTGGAGGAGATCAATTCTGTTCATTTACATGATAGTCCTAGTGATTTTTACCAAGGAAAAAAGTTTTTAGTTTTTTTAATTTAATTCTAGCATCCATACAAATTCATCAGTGAATTGTTCAATAATTATGTTCAATAAATAATTTATAGCCTACTAAGTCAACTAATTGAAATATCAACCGATATTGTAAATATCAGGCAATATTTATTTATATTAGGGCCCCTGAAGCCGACATTTTGGTTTACTGCGACAATATCGCGATATGTCACTTTATCGGTGTTATATTGCGATATCAGCAGATATGAATGTATCGGCTGATATTAGATCGATAAATAACTAATACAGCTTTATCTGTTCATGATTTTTAGAATTTTTTTTCTTCTAATTTATTGGATACGTATCAGTATTGTCCGATATGTCCGATATCAATGTAATCAATATTTTCATCCATACTTAGGACCCGTTATGCACAATTGCGACTGGAATTATTACAACACTTCTAAGAGGGATAATTTTCTGGTTTCTCATTTAAGGAACTAAGCAAAGTCTTTATGACTAATTCAGCCACACTATGCTGCAGACAATTGGACAGTGTGGGACCAATAAGGGCTTGCCTCTCCTGTGATGCAGCAAATGTTACTGCTTTCATAGCTGGAAAATTTTAGCTGTCTCTTCATGGGATCATATAAAAGAATGCTGTTAAGCAAACTAAGACTTGGATTCTTTTCTTTTTATTGTTGTCTTGCATTTTCTGCTTGGTTAAGAATTTCAATTGTTATTGCAGGTAAAAGAAATATTCAACTTCACCCAAGATGATTTAATGACTGAAGATGTTTTCGTCCTCGATTGTCACTGTGACATCTTTGTTTGGGCTGGACAACAAGTGGACTCCAAGACTAGAATGCAAGCTTTGACAATTGGGGAGGTACAAATTTTTGGATTCTTTATCTTGCTTAGATTGCATTTCCACTTTTTTCACTTTCTCATAGACCATTCAACGTCTTATATTTCCATTCTATTTTTATATATTCCAGTCCACTTTCTTTAAATTTTCCATGTATATTATATGCCTTGATTTATGTAACCTTTTAGCCATGCTATTTTATCCCTGATTTGCAGCTTGCAGAAACCATCTATCAATGGTTTAAATTAGCTTGAATATACTACATTTGGTTGTGCAATTTTAGCTCCATGTTTTGCATTCCCTGTTAATAAAATAGTTTTATTCATCATGTTTTTTTTTGGGCCAAATTTGACTTTATGGAAAGTGTCTATTATTACTTAAATAGCTAATTATAATAAATTTATGACCACCACTTACAAATGTCAACAGAAATTTCTGGAACGAGATTTTCTTTTGGAGAAGTTATCTCATCAAGCTCCTTTATATGTTGTAATGGAAGGGAGCGAACCTCCTTTCTTCACCCGCTTCTTCACATGGGACGCTGCTAAATCTGCTGTAAGTCATATTTTTAAAATTTTCCAGCAGGGTGCGAGTGCTTGGACAGGATCGTCTAATCATATTTACTGTTTTGTCTGGGCCAGATGCATGGAAACTCCTTCCAAAGGAAACTAGCAATAGTAATGAATGGAGGAACTCCCATCCTAGATGTAAGTCTGCCCTCCAAGATTACATTCGGAAACTTTGTTGCTTATATTATGCATATTTAGCTGTGTATTGCCATTGTGCCTCATTCAGGTGTTTTTCAAATCCCTTATAGTGAAAAAGGGGGGCGAAATTGATAATCTTTTGTCCCCGACTAGTGTTGATGTCCTGTTAAGTTCCTACATTTGAATTGCTTTGATAGAGTCTATTGTATGTTAAATCGTGTGTACCAAGTCTATTAACAATTGAATTACATGTAATCACTTCCACTAATTACATGCAATCAATCTAGTTTTCAAGTTTCATAAGCTAAATATAGTAAATTTCACATCGGATGCTGTAAATAAGATTATTAGGTCTATTTTATTGACTTATTTCTGTGACAAAACTTGGTCCGAATTGAGTTATACATGAATTTTTTTATGTATCAACTGTGCTTAATCATGATTCAAGACAAATTCTTTAAAGATGGAAAAGATCTAGTATACAAAAGATATGCATGTGTATTTAGGAATGTGGCTCTATGCATGAAGGACGCCTAAAGGGCACTTACGCACATTTTCTAGCATCATCACGCATAAAGTATGCATGAAGGGCGCACATGCGCAGATGATAGCAATCCCACACAGGAGGCACTCATGTGGGGTGCACGTGCGTAAATAAGAGCAACTCCACACATGAATCGTGCTCAAGTGCGTTGGCGTTCGAGCAATCATTTGAACGCCAGAGAAGAAATTTTGCTAGTTCTATGTTTTAAACCCTAGTTTTCAGCTACACTTAAAATTATACTCCTTTCTCTCAACCTAACTATCACCTTGGTTGATATTGAAGAGGAGTGCTAGAGAAGTGTGGAGAAAATGGATGAAATCTCTTCCATATTATATGATCTAAAAGGCTTAGTTGTTTTCATCCAGAATCCTTCTACCATTACAAAACACTTGTTTCAAACTCTTGAACCTTCGGAGTTCCGTTGGTGGCTTGATCTTAGGGTTTTAGAAGTATTGTATGTTCTTGAGACAGTGAAGTAAAATTGAAAAGAATATTGGAAGATGTCTAATTCTCTTACTAGAGAGTAAATCCGATGAGTTTTTCAGTAGGTTCAATTGTTAGGGGGAAGTTGGCTAAGGGTTAGTATGTTTGTATTACCAAATTTGTATATTGATTTTTTTATAATAGATTTACTTTGACTAACATGAGAAGCCTGGAAGGTTTTATTCAAAATTGCTTGGTTTTTGAGGTTTTCCTTCGTCACCATATTGTGCGTTAGTTTATTTTCAACACATTATTTATTGCTAATATTAGTGATGCTAAATGAATAGGTTTATTGTTTTATATTCGTAGTATTTAAAAGCAAATATTTTTTATATCTATTGAATATTTATATAACTTGTGCATCCGCATCATAAATGGTCTAAATTGTAGTCATTGAGAACTATCCAATTTTTTCAAAGGTGATGCCATAATGATCAATTGAGGCTTGACCATGGATGGTGGTGTAAGTGGTGGTTTATGTGATGGCTTGGTTTTGTGGGTGTTGGTGGAGTGAGGCGAGGATGAGGAGATGGTGGCCACTTTTTGCAGTATGGGCGATGCTCGAAGATTATGGAAGATGGAATTAAATATGTGATCGATGGTAAATGCTGGTGAGGGATGTGATTAGGTTCTTGTTGTATACTCCATACAATAAATCTACTTGAAAAACCAATGTTCTATCTCTTTTTGAGTCTGCATCCCAGACTAAATAAATTGCTGCCTTTTCCGTGGGAGGGAAGCAATTGATTTGATTTTGGTCATACCAAGCTTGGTGATTATAGATAGTACAAAAGGTAGCATGTGGAGAGCAATCAAAAGAAAAGGATTCGCTTGTGTGAGAGACACAAAAGGGAGGACCAAGTTTCATCATGAAACAATGCTTTTCCCTCAAATGACTTCTAAAAACAACAATTCGTTGAAATATCTTTATTTATAATTTTTCATCGGAATTCGAATTTGACTACTTTAGTCTGTGTATGCAACTATTGAATAGCTATCCATATGTGAAAATATTGGCTGATATGTATCAATAAGGGGCCATCCCAATACCAATATTTCTTATACTGCGACATATCGCGATATACTTCTGTATAGATGATACATTACGAGATATTGGTTGATATTTAAAATATTAGCCAGTACGCCCAATGTTTGGCCGATATATCGTTCCATATGGTCCGGTTAACTAACAATTTTTTAATTTTTTTTTTATGAAATATCAATATCGATACATGTTTGATATGTTTGATACCAGTATAGTCGTGATCGATAGTAGTATCTGTATTTTCATCCATGTAGCTACATGATCTTGATAGCACAATAGTAGAGAAAGGAAACAAGAAACTCATGGTGTTTTCTTGATGCACCCCCTTCAATACCTAAGCCATCCGCAGAAGTGTTCAAGAGTACAATAATATGGATTGTGGAACAAGTTCCTTGTGTATGAACATAATTTTGAGTACCACACGACATATCAAGAGTATTGTTCATTTAAAAGAAGTCTCAAGGTGTATGCAACCCCATGCGAGTGTTTATGTAGGGAAATTTAGAGTGTATGAGACATATCTTGGTTTGCTTATTCGCTTGGGTATCTACAAGGGAGAGAAGTATAAGGAATTTCCTTGGATTTGGAGCCCTATATCTATTTTGGCTATGCATAGCCGGTAGAGGATGATGAGTTGGTAGTTGAAAATTGGATCCTTTTGGACCTAGAGAACCCCAAGAATTTGCTCATCCATTATAAGAAAAAGATATTTTCCTCCCGAAACAAAACAGCTGATCCATGAAATTGGTCGTTTGGAAATTCCCAAAAAGCGAATCATATGTGGGTTTCTTTAGGAGAGTTTTTTTTTTGTAAAAATATAAGTAGAGAGATGTTGAATCTTCCTTGACTTGTTGTTTAGTGCCCTGATGACAATAATTGTTTTTCTTACTAGGACGGAGGTTGCTTTTCAACGGGCCTATACTTAGGAACTGTTCTCCTATGACATGAAGTGTTTTAGCCTCTGTCCGTAGTGTCCTACGAGCTTGTCACATTAGATGTGATGTTTATGGGATAGTCCTTTTGTATATTTATTTCATTAATACCATCTATGGTATTTACATTTTATATGTATATGTTAATAATTTATTTGCATGATAAAATCTTGAAACCTAAGCAATGTAAAATAATAGAAAGATGAAGTCATCATGTTTTTGGGCTTTAGTTGCTTGTAAGCTCTAATGACTAATCATAAGTATTTTCTGTGATGTGGTCACTTAGATGAGATATTGGTGATCTGAAAAAACCAGTGCGCTTTATGTGAACCCAATAGTAGGGTGTAATTGGGCTCATGGTCACTTGTGTATATAACATTATAGCGAATGTATTTATGCTCATTAGAGAATTTTTTCATTGAATTGACTCAACAAAGGCGCTTTTGTACTAAAGCTTTGATTATGTCAAATAAGCTTTGATTGTGTCAAATAAGAATCCTCACATAAGAATTGTGCAAATGATTCTCAGACTTGATATCACTGTAGTATCTTATATGCAAATTATTGCAATTTTTTTTTTATTAGGGGTCATTGTACTTTGATTTTGCTATGTGTTTAATAGCTAAATTCATGGATTAATTACTAGATGTATTGAAAATATATATGGTAAAAGAGTGGTCAATAAAGGATTTATCACTCTTAGTAAAATGAGAAATGTACTATATATTGATCGGATTTAAAATTTAGAATTGCTTGGCCATGGTGGGATTGAAATTAAATTTGTTTTTAATTTTATCTAATGAATTAATTATTCAAAATTATAATATATATAAACATGGAGGATGAACTTGGTATTTTTCCATACCTTAAATTTGTTCGTGGCACAATTTAATGGAAGGTTTAAATTTGAGCCATCTTTTGGTGTAACTAGTTTGTACTCACTTTGAGACCAAACTAGATATTGGATGGTAAAACTTGTATCTGACGTAGCTGTAGTTATCTTGTAGTAATATTTTCTTTGGTGTAGTGATATGCGGAAGTGCTATTGTAGGACAATCCATTTTGACTCATTTTTTTTGACTTCCATACTTCTATCAATGCACTTCCAGATGATATTTAAGAAATGTATTATTATTCCAATATGTCTTACAGTAATAATTCCTGTGGCATTGTGATCTTTACCATAACAATGTGGTCCATGGATCGAATTTTATGATTTCATTGGATTGTCTAGGCTCCATTGCAAGTGCTCATGTAGAAGTTACGTATAAGTATATCCCCCAAGCTTGGTAAAGATTAAAGTGGCCATTGAATGCACGACTGTCATGGATAAAGATGTGCCTTCCTAAAGGAATATATATGGTGGTTTGTGCTTTGGGTACTTTTGTTGAAAGGTTTTACGAATGAATGGCCATTTTATTCACTTCATCTGAAAACTCATGGTATATTATTCGATGCCATTTATTATTTAAATAATTTTAAAGGGAATTGAAGGCATTTAATTTAATTATAACTAAAAGGATACTTTAGTCAGTTGAATAAGATTTGATATTTTTCTATTGTCAATTTGATGCTGAATGTAATGTGTCACACACTTATATAGTATCATATTTATTGTATAAGGAATTTACAAGTTACGTGTGAACCCTTTTTTAGAGTAAAAGTGGACTTAATTTGACCCGTAGATTTGATCTAGGGTGACATACGGTGTTGAACAGTTTAGGGCCCAAAAGACTCGTCCCTCGGAATAAATGGAGGGGTTCAACTAGCCCCCCCCCCCCCAAATAATGAGGGAGGATTAATTTGAGGGAGTCGTATGGCTCCCATGTAGCTTCCCCTTGAAGACAAGAGGGGAGCTTCCATCTCCCCTCAAGTGCTTCCTTGCCTCTTCTTTATGTGCCTTCACCTAATTTGGAGTGGTAGGAAAAATATGAGTGTAGGTATTGGGTTTTTCATAAAATTCTATTTGTTAAAAAGGATTTTTAAATGAGTGCTAGCATATACATTTTTGGAATTCTACTTGTTCTTTTATAGTTTATTTTTTGAAAAATTAGTTAATTTAAAAGCAACAATAAATTTAAGATATTAGCGTAGATACTATAGAGATTAGAGACTTATGCAATCAATAATAGTTGTAAATATGTGTTAAATTCAAAGTATTTACCTTTGGATCTTCTCAATTTTTACATCATTAAAGACCAATTAAAAAAAAATCATGGCATCAAAAATAGAAGAAAATTTTCAAATTTTGCTCTGCTTTGCATGCCGTCTGTGCTATGAACTTCAGTATTTGTTTATGGGATCTCCATTACACATCAAAGGTAAAAGTTAAGAGTATCCATGATTAATTGTCTCCATGGCCTGGATATGTTTTACTTCTCGGTATTTTTTCTTTTCAATATAGTTTTTGATGATATATATATATATTTTTTTTTCCATCATTAGAAACCCAAAAGGAGGACACCTGTAACATATGGTGGAAGATCTAGTGTGGTGGTAGCAGACAAATCACAGCGTTCCAGAAGCATGTCTTTCAGTCCGGATCGAGTCCGAGTGAGAGGAAGGTCTCCAGCATTCAATGCATTGGCTGCTAATTTTGAGAACCCGAATGCCCGAAATCTGTCCACACCGCCACCAATGATGAAAAAGATTTATCCAAAGTCCATAACCCTGGATTCTGGTAAAATAGCTCCTAAATCTGCTGCTATTGCAGCACTTAGTTCTACATTTGAGAAAGCGCCACGAGAACCTATCATACCTCGATCTCTAAAAGGTGAGCATCATCTGGTATTATTTGCATTTTTCCATGGGGTCAACACACAATAATTTTATAAAAACTATTATGAAAACTCAACACTTTTCTAGTTTCACAAATTTTTTAAAGAGTAAATTTAAAGTAATTATATTGTTATCTTTAGTACAAAGATGGTGAAGAATAGACTAATTTCGGAAGGCTAAGTGGGCCATAATAGTCAATGAACAAATTTAGTGCAATAAAAAAAATTCAGTTCAATTACTAATATATCTACATCTAATACTTTTTTATTTATTATTTTTAATGGGGTCCAGTGACCCACTACTCATCATAGATGAAAATATCAGTATCGATTGCAGTCATATTAATATCGGACATTTTGGACACTATGTACCGATATCGGTCATATGGCCGATATATAGTTGGTGTGACAATGTTTTTATGATATTGTCGTGGTATTTAAAAATATCGGTATTGAAGGACTTGATAACGGTACATTTTGACTGAAATTTAAATCTATGCTACTTAGTCTAGATCTGTCCTTGTGCATTCCTGTAAATGGTATTCATAAAAACTTCATTTTCTATGCTTCAGTAAGCCCGGCAGATTCAAAGCCATTATCAGAATCAGATTCCAAAGCAAATTCTATGAGCAGCAAAATAGAAGCCCTCACCATACAAGAGGATGCTAAAGAAGATGAAGCCGAAGACGAAGAGGGACTCCTAATATACCCATACCTGCGCCTTGTAACGACATCGGCAGATCCAGTCACAGAAATCGATGTCACAAAGCGAGAGGTTTATCTTTTCTTTCTATTGTTCTTTTCTCTTATTTCATATCTTGGCTACCAATTTTGACACTGATCAATGAAGTGCTTTCTAGAAATCTAAAGAATTTTTTAACATTCATTGGTAATATTTAAGAAGAATCTTTTATTTTATTATTATCGAGAATTTCTTTCGCATCCAAGATATCTTTTTTCTGGAGGACCTTAACACGTCTTTCGCGGAAAAAAGGTTAGAATGGGAAAGGAGCTAATCAAAATTTCACCTCCCCCATCCAAAACAAAAATAATGGTTTTTCATGATAATATCTAAGTGCAATGGGGCATGTAGGGGTGGATTTATGGTTTTTTGACTAATACAAAAAAGTGATTTTTTTAATAGAAATTATCATGAAAAATCAACCATTTTATAGTTTCATTATTCTTTGATGTAGTAAATTTATAAAGATGGTGAAAAATCTCAAAGATATAAGTGGGTCACAATAGTCAATAAATAAATTCAATATGATCAACAAAAAAATTGATGGGGTCGGTTAATCCTATTGAATAAACAATGTATCCACCCCTGGGGGCATGTGGTGTTGATTGAAGGGGCATGCTAAGTTTATGGATGCTATGATCTGAAATATAAACTCGTTGAATGCAGACTTACCTGTCTTCGGCTGAGTTCAAGGAGAAATTCGGCATGATGAAGGATGCGTTCTATAAGCTACCTAAGTGGAAACAGAATAAGCTTAAAATGGCGATGCGATTATTTTGAATTCCGACAACAGGTTTGCCCTTTTTAGTTGCCCATAGATGAAAATATTGATGTTGGTATTAATCGTGACAATATTGGTATCATACAATACATATCGGTATCAAATATATTAAACAAAATAAAATTTATAAAAATCGTGAGCTGACAAAATCATATCGGATGATATATTAATATATCATTGATACGATAATATATTGTGATATTATTATAGTATTAGAAAATATCAATATGAAGGGCTTGAAACAAATACAAATTACCGATATTTTCATCTATACAGTTACCTACAATTTGGTTAAAGAATTATAAAAAGAAATATTTGCTAATATGTAAAATATAGTATAATATATATTGGTATTGGGCCCCATAATACCGATAGTTTCCAATCCCACAAAAATGTCATGATATGTCACTATATCAATGATATATCGGCCAATTTACTCGATATTGCAGCCAATATATTGGCCAATATTTACAATCAATTTATTTTTGTTTTGCCTTGATAGAAAAATTTTGCCTCTGATATATTCAAATTGATACATATTACCCGATACATCTTATTTTGATATTACTGCCACGGATATCGATACTAATATTTTCATGCTTTGAAAATCTGCATGAACTTTCCCCCAAAATGTTTGAGTGGTTATTTCTGCACTTCACAGGTGATTATCATTCTGATTTTGCTATTTTTTGCATTTCTGCAGTGAGGTTCAGTTGCATTGTTGTGGAATTGGTCAGTGCCTTCTCTTAGCTGCTTTTGCACCCTCTCTCTCTCTCTCTATATCTGCTTTCTATGAACAAAATTGAGGAATTTTCTTTTTCATTTTCGGGTTTATCATTCTGATTTTACCGTTCTTTCCATTTTTGCAGTGAGGTTAAGTTGCATTGTTGTGGAATTGGTCAGTGCCTTCTCCTAGCTGCTTCTGCTCCCTCTCTCTCTCTCTATATCTGCTTTCTATGAACAAAATCGAGGAATTTTCTTTTTCATTTTTGGGTTGGCGATTGGATTTACCCCCCCTCCGTTTTCTCGATTAGTTTCTTGATGAGGTGCACCGCCTTGTTGTGAGCTAGCATTTGGTTTTCCCTTCGATTTTCTCTAGTGATTGCTATCGATCCCGGCTGCGCAAATCGATAACTTCATGTGCTAGGTCCTAGGTTGCTTTGTGTACATACAGCAAGAGTGTAAAAACTAGTCCAGTCATTATTTTTATTCAGTAATATATTGTGTCTTGATTTTACACTCAACTGCAGATTTCTCCCCCCTCTTTATTTTAATTTTTTTCCCCTTTACTTTGTGGAGGAAGAAGAGAGGTTGGTGATGGTTTAAGGATGTGGATATTTTTCCTTGGTGATGAAGAATATCCGCTCCCATTTTATAGTCTTGTATTATTGGGATTCGATC